>DVQH01000444.1:0-24127 GCA_018231625.1 Papilio phestus
CGTGGGTCACCTTTTTGCCTAAGTACGCTTCTGCGGTCTCCTTCATCTTGATCAAAACCATAGCACTAATCTCTTCGGGTGCAAACACCTTGGGTCCATTGCCAGTTTCTACCTTAATGTGGGGTTTCTGGTTCTTCTCCACCACTGTTGAATGGCAGTAGTTAGTAATTGAAATAGCTACTTTAGTTATTTATATTTACCCTTAAAAGGAAAATACTTGACATCGTGCTGTACGTTCGGGTCAGTCCATTCACGACCGATCAGACGTTTGGCATCAAAAACGGTATTTTCTGGGTTTGAGGTGAGTTGATTTTTTGCCGCATCACCAATCAAGCGCTCGCCCTCAGCGGTAAATGCCACGTAAGAGGGTGTGATTCGGTTGCCCTGATCGTTGGCGATAATTTCCACTCGCCCATTTTTGAAAACACCCACACAAGAATACGTAGTACCTGGACGATATTAATGAAAAATTTATTTTTTTATCTTGAGCCAAAACTTACCCAAATCGATGCCGATCACTGTTCCAACATCTTGTTTTTCCTTTCCCTCTTCTTTCGCTAGTGTTCCCGCGATTGAATGGAGTGCCAAGTAGGCGAGGAACAAGTGAGTGAATACTTTTCTTTTGAAGAACATGTTTGGGATGGGATGAATTCGTGTGGTACGACAACCAACAGAAGTGGATTACGAATTGAGTCGGGTTGCGCGCAGTGAACGCATTAAATAGTGGGATCGGTTGTGAGGAGCGAGCGGCACACTTGGTCGTGGCTCTCTCCCATTGGCTCTGCTCTCCATGTGGCGCTCTCCCATTGGCTGACGCACTCCAGTGGTTGACGTGTACTAACCTCACAGAGATGATGTAACACCTCTCGCTCCTTACCAGAGTAGTAAACAGACGACGTCTTCCCGGCTCACTCTACCCAACATGCATTAAAGAAAAACAATTCGCAACTTTCTTTTCATAATATAATATAATAATTGTTTATTGATTGCCTCTAGATTGGCTTTCAAATCTTTCGTTAGGTAATTCTGAGCACACCATCGTATGTCTTTTGAGCTTGCTTCTCAATATCGGCCAGCACTTTCTTGACTCGTTCTCGTGGATCCTCTTTGGGCAAAGCAGGACAACCCTTATCGGATCGGCACTTGATGGCACTATCAAGCAATCGTTCGAGATCTTTGCAACGTTGCTCGTGTGAGGGATGAGTTTTGAGAAATTCAATATCGATCGGTGGCTCACTGGTGCCGATCATCTCTTTCATGTTTGACTTTTCGATGACCGACATCTTGGTCCAGAAGGCACTCGATTCGCGCACATCAAAGCATGCCTTCGCAGCCAATTCTAGTCCGACTTCATCTGCTTCAGTCTCAAGCATCTTATTGTAAGGCATTTCCATCAATATTCTCAAAGCAAAGCGTGACAGCGCGGTCCACATGATCGCTATGAAGTCCGTTGGCAAAAACATCCACAGGAAAGCGATCATTCCAATGAAGATAAAGTCTACCACGTGTGCGAAACTTATCTGTATGAGAGATCAAAATTGAGTATTGCCAAATAGGGCTAAACAAGCGATCTAATATACCATTTCGATTCCATGGCCAAGGATTGCATGGGAAATTTCGTGTGAGAGTACAATACCTAACTGGTCATCGTTTTCACAAATTTTGAGTAGGCCAGTAAAGACAAAGATATTTCCCGATGGCAGTACAAAGGCGTTCATTGTATCCGGATCATTGATGACCGATACAGACCAATCGGCAACCTTATTGATCTGCTCGATGTCTCTATTCCCCTCGATCAACTGTTTGGCTACTTTTGCCACCTGCCTAGTGCTTGGATCATTTGTTGGCATTAGCTTGGTTCGGTATTGTTCCAGTTGAGCTTCCAATTCAATCTTATTCAGTAGCATAAATTGCTCAGGCGTAAAAGCAATAAATCGCTTTCGTTTGGTGATTGGAGTTTCTTCGATGTGCGACTGGTAGTAGTAAACACCAGCAAGAAGTATGAGTAAGAGTGGCGATAAGAACTTCCACTTGTGTCTAATCAACCAAGACAGAACTTGTTGCTTCCTCTCTTTTGGCAGTCGCTGGTACCAGTTTCGGATCGCTCTACAAACAACATAAAAACAGTATTAGTTATGACCAGACAAATCAAAGTGGTGTGAGAACGAATTGAAAACAATCACCTCCCAGTAAAAATAGTGACAACTTTGATTATTTGTCGAGCCAGTGCCGTGAATATTGGATTGTAGCGCGGTGGGCTCGTGTGGAAGGCACATTTTGGCAGGTGCAAAATATAAGTTTGTCGTGTCAGTCGACGACCACCATCCGAGATCACTTCTCTCATCACTGCTCGACTCGACTTTGCCAATGATGGACGGCCATAGTGGTAGAAAGCTCGGCTGCAAAGTCTTTGGATCATCAAACGGCTACCAAATATTGACATGCTTTGATAATTAAAATTAAAAAACTAAACTAGTCAAATTATATACAGATAAAATCGAAAGAAACGCTAACTATTGCACATATATATCAGTAGAATATAAAACGTTATTATCGACACTAATATAATTATGAAAACGTTGATGAAAACAAATAAACAAGATTTGCTGAATGGTATTGACAAATGTCATTGGATTGGTTGTCTGTGGGTGCATGCCGGAAAAGTTGCCCGATTGAGGTTTGCGGGCAAGTTTGTCACGCGTGCTCAACTACGCGCTCGAGGTGAGTGCATCTGGCCGACCAGCTGGTTTTTGTTATTTGGTGATGCCACACGCGGCGTGCATAGCTTTTTCTGTCCCGCTCCAGAATGTTGATGTCTTCTGTGCTCCACCGATGTTCCACTTGTCACCGTTTGCTCAATCCACTTACCTATCGACGCTTCCAAGTGTTTCCTTATGTTAACTCGAGCTTGAATGTTAGTAAACTTCTAGGTGACATTCAAAAAAGTCAGAAGCAGAATTCTAAAAGAAAAGGCAAGCAACGTGTGGAGTCAACAGGCAGGTCACATGAAAAGCAGCCACAAACCGGTTCATTACCAGTGAAATCATCAAAGGAAGATGGAGCACAAAATTTGGTTGGACGGTTGGCCAGCGCCAACGCGATCACGATGGAACAGTCCGAAAACATCTTTCAAACAGAGTGTGATGTTTCGGTTGATATCTTTCAGGAGTTAGGCCTAGATAATATTGAGAACTCGTTTGAAAGCAAATATTTACCCTCAAGTGGCTATGGTGTAGATGAAGAGTATGAAATATATGACGATGCCTTTATGACCAAGAAGAACTTGCTGAGCTACATTCATGTTTGCATTTACCACGACCAACTGGCTGAGGCACACGCTTTTTTGTTGGAGTTTGTCGGAAAGTTCTCCAGTTCTCTCTCATCAAGTGATATTGCTAGCTGCTGTGAGTTGCTCATCAAAGGATGGGCTCGCAAGGGTAATACTGAAAATGTTCTCGATCTGATGAATTTTATCAAGAACACATTGAAAATTCGACCAACTACCCAAATCTACGAATACTGTTTGCTTGCACACGCAAAACAAATCAAGGAAGCGACATTTGATGATATTCAATACATGCTTGCTGATATGAAAAAATTTAATTTAAGTCCCGATTATTTGCTTTACAAACCAAATCTTAACAAGTCGGAAGTTCACATGGTAAAAAATTTGCTTGACAAGTACGATATTAGCGGAACATTGAAGAGATTCTCGTATCCCAAGAGGTATAATAATAAGTTGGTAGAGAAAATTTTTGAAGATGAACAGCAGTATTATGATCCTTTCGAAGGGATTGATTTAAAAGAGATCGACCGCTTTGTGGAAGAACAATTTGAGTCAGAGATAAATTCGGTGGTAAAGGTGAAGCCAATTGACGCCAGGTTTCAAGATCTAATCAAGCTTGATCGTACAGAGGAGTTTTTCAAAAGATTGATTCACCAATTAGAAGATGATTGGCGGAACACGTTGACCCGAGCCTTTCAGGCATACCTCAAATCACTCAAATCGAAACACAAAAGACTGAGCGGCATTCCTTTCATTCACTACATGACTATTCTTGAACCTGAATTTTATGTGGAAACCATGTTGGAGGAGATTCGCAAGTGTGCCTCGTTTAGTGAGAACTACTCGCCTTTTGCAGCTCATCTTTTTGAGAGTCTCGGTCGTAAAATTATGTCTCAGTACCTGTTACGTTCCAATCTCAACGATGGCACTTTTCAGGATTTCAAAGAGTGCTACAAACAATATGTTAAGTACACACTAGATCCCGAGTTGATGATGAAATATAATCCTCGAGAGTACTGGCAGCATTTGTTGGAGAACGGTCATCATTACTACTTTGATGACTCCAAATACTGGCCAAACAATGTGTTGAAGGAAATTGGTAAAGATCTGTATGAAATCATCTCAACGGAAGCCAAATTCAATTTGGATATACTCAAAATGAGTGACATGGAACCGTTTGTGATCCAGCCAGTTCTATCATTCTTTTACAAGAATCATGAAACCTACAAAACAAAGAAAGAGATTCGAGTTAATCCTTTGCTGATTAAGATCTATGAGGGCGCTTCATCTGACATACACTTTGAAGCAGAACGCATGCCTATGCTAAGTCCTCCAGTGCCATGGGTCAACTCTACTTTTGGGGGCAATCTCTTTGTTCGTAACTTTATTGTTCGTCTTCCACTTTACTATCCCAAGCATCGACTCAAAAAACTTCCAATTCAACAACTTTACCCAACTCTTGATTCTCTCAACGCGTTGTCTTTATGTCCTTGGATTATCAATGAAAAGGTACCATTCTAAATTGGTTGTTGACAATATAAATTATATAGTAATTAAATATTTGCCCATTTAGATATTAGATCTTGCTATCGAGGTGTTTAAAAACAAAGGTGATCCAAACTTAGATATTCCTGTGTCGCTGTCCTACTTTGGTCCTCTTCCACGAGCTTCTTTGTAAGTTTTTGTGTTATTTATTCAAATTCAAAATGCGATTATTTTTTAAATGTATTTTTTCAGTGAGATGACATCAAAGGAGCGTGCCATCATATATCACAAGAGAAAGATGCAAAAGAAGGAGCAAGCTGAGATGTATAGTTTATGGGTCGATTGTCTCTACAAACTTTCCATTGGTAATCATGTAAGTTTATCTTGGTTTAGTTTATTATGTTATTTTGTAAAATTTGATTTTGTTCTAGCTTCGAAATCGCTATTTTTGGTTTCCAATTAACACTGACTTTCGAAGTCGAGTCTATCCAATTCCGCCCAACTTTAATCACCTGGGAAGTGATTTATCACGCGCTTTGTTACTGTTTGCCAAGGGAAAACCTTTGGGCGAAAAAGGTCTACAGTGGCTCAAGATTCATCTCATCAATCTCACAGGTCTCAAGAAGAGATGCTCGGCAATGGAGAGACTGCAATATGCTGATGAGATCCTGGATCTGATCATGGACAGTGCGGACAATCCATTGACCGGTCAAAAGTGGTGGATGGAGAGTGATGAGAAGTGGCAAACTCTGGCCTGTTGCATCGAGCTCACCAACGCCATTCGAAGCGGTGACCCACACAGCTACGTGAGTCACATTCCCGTTCACCAGGATGGCTCTTGCAATGGACTTCAACACTACGCAGCACTGGGTCGCGATGTACTCGGTGCCAAATCGGTCAACTTGAGTCCAGCCGAGTATCCACAGGACGTTTACAGTGACGTTGCTGCCTTGGTGGAAGCGGAGATTGAGAAGGACTCCGAAATGGGTCTTGAGATCGCTAAGGTGGTTCGGGGTTTCATTTCAAGAAAAATTGTGAAGCAGACGGTGATGACCTACGTGTATGGTGTGACGAGGTACGGGGCCAAACTGCAAGTGCTCAAGCGTCTCAAGGAGGATTCCAATTTTCCCGAGGCACATAAAGTGACTGCATCGTTGTACATCTCGGAAAAGATCTTCTTGTCTATACGCAAAATGTTTACTCAAACCAGAGTGATTCAAGATTGGCTCACCAATTGCGCGCAAATCTTCTCCAACGAATACGGGGAAACTGTAGAGTGGGTCACCCCACTAGGCTTTCCTGTGATTCAATCCTACTACAAAGCTCCCAAGGTGAGTTCTTGCCATTCGGCACACTTTTACTTAACTTGATTTTTGCAGAAGAGTTCTCAGATGAATCTGACTCCAAACACGATGAAGCAAAAGAACGCTTTTCCGGCAAACTTTATTCACTCGCTTGACTCAAGTCATATGATGCTCACCTCACTGCAGTGCCAGCATCACGGACTGACCTTTGCCTCAGTGCACGATTGCTACTGGACCCATGCCTCGCACATTGACCAGATGAACTATTTCTGTCGCAAACAGTTTGTCGCACTGCACAGTGAGCCAATTCTGGATAACCTATCCGACTTTCTCCGAGACAAGCTCGAGCAGTACAACCAAGTGGCCAAAGTTTCTCTCCACTCCCACTTTCTCAAAGAGGTGAATTGCCAAATCCCCAAAGGCGACTTTGATTTAAACTCTGTCATGGACTCTGTATATTTTTTTAGCTAAGTCATTTTCTAAATATTTTGTAAATATGCTCTTCGTGCCTTCTCTCATGTATATAAAGTGATAAATCACAACTAGTTTAATTATTAATTTAAAAATTATTTTTATTAAAAAATATACATAAAGAACATAAGGCACTTGTTGTTTGAGATCTTTTCAAGTGTGTGCATTAAAAAAAATTGATTTTTGATTTTGTAAAGAAAAAATTCATAAATATATAAACATCTTGTATATAAAATAGAAAAGCTAGAAAAGAAAATGTTTACAACAATGTATATGTACAATGTACAAACAAATACATAAGCACAACTATTTACAGATAAATTAATAAAAAACAAGAAGCAAAAAAGAGCGATATCGAGAGCCTATGCTTGACTTGATATCGCCAAACCACAATGAAAGAGGCAATGCAAAACAAAAGAGGCAATGACTGGAGCATAGAATTAGCGAGAAACAACTCTTTGGAGACAAGATTTTTGGCATGTTGAGCAATAGTGCACGGGATGGCACTGACATGATCAAACGATAATCTCGCTCATGACACGAGCCCTGCTGGGTGGGTAGTCGAGCTCGTCGGTATTGTAGTGTCGGGTGTCATTGGCAGCTGCCATCATATCCATTCCCATGGTGGCTCCGTAGGCGTTGCCATTCATCTCGTCATAGAAGGACATGTCTGTAATCAACAAAACACATCGTGCGTTACTCCCTTTGCATACTAAACTGTGCCACGCCAGACTTACTCATATTTTTCCTATTGATGCTCTCCTCGTCCAACGGCTGATAGCCCGGGGCGGGATAGTAAGTTGGATAAGCGTTGAGATATCCATTGGGATCAATCATCTGAGGATTGACCATGTAGCCCGCATTGTAATTCACCTCCGATTCATTCATATTGTCGTGAAGCATGTTTGACTTGATCGAGTTCCAGAACTCGGTTTGGCCCGTCTCGTTACTTCCATTGGGACTGGGATCGCTGTGGCCATCTCCGGTAAGGTAATAGTTTTGCGGGATGTGCCCAGCCATGGGACCCATTGTCGAGCCATAGATACTAGATGTGAGCTTATTGTTGATGTTGCCATTGTCCATGTCAGCCATCAAGCCTAAAAAGCATAACAAATTATTATGATAGAGCTCATTAAACTGGCTTATTAACTGACGTTTACCTTTATTATCGTGGGAACTAAAATAACTTTGTACCGCGTTCTTGTTTGTCCTCTCGTTTGAAGTGTCCGATTCAAAATCCTTCTTCTCGGGAGTAGACTTTCCTTTTTTGCAGCAGCACAAAATGACGAATATCACCGAAACAGCACAGATAACTGAAAAAGTGATTACCGCCCACAAATGATCAGTGGCAGAAACCTTGGCTTCGCGTGAATGCACCGAATCCATCTTGACCAGATGTTCATAGCCACACCAGGTTTGATTGCTCTGCAAGCAAAGAATCACCCGAATATCGGAAACCTGTTCGGGTGTAGACTTGAGGTAAACGGTCTCAATATCGGACAAGACTTGCACCGAGGTCAGAGGCGACCACTGCTGGCTAGCCTCACTGCGAATCTCAATTTTGGCAACTAAACGAAGTGCCACGTCACTTGGTTCAACGTGAAACACAAGAATGTTGCGCTCGCGATCGTATGACGATTCTCCGGCACTAGGCATGTCTTTCAAGTTCACTTTAGTCACTACGGTGAGCTTGTCTGAGTAGTGACTATAACCTCGCGGATTAACGGCCACCACTCTAAAATCGTACTCATGCCTCGATTCAAGTCCGGTAATTTTGCATGGGTTTAGCGTTCTACAGGATTCATTTTTTGTCATGGCACGATCGTTGTAGTTAACAATAAACTCCGTGTTGCTGAAACCACCGTTAAAGCCCTCCACCCAGCGCAACGTGATAGAGTCTGCAAGAACTTCGAGCATTTCGAGTTGTACTGGCGTTTCGGGAGCAGACTTTTTCACAAGCTTAATGATTGTCTTCTCGTCGTCATCACCGACAGCGTTGTATGCGCGGCAAGTATAATCACCGTAGTCAGACTCTCTAATGTTGCGAATAGTAAGCGCGCCCACAAAGATATCGTTGGGTAGCTCGGTGATATTGGTCTTGTAGCGCTCGCCAGTATCGTTGTCCAGTTGCTTGCCTCCGAGAACCCACTCAAATTTAGGTTCAGGATAGGAAGACATTTTGCACTGAAGCACTGCAGTCTCGTCTGCATCAAAGGCTACTCGGTTGTAGGTGTGTCGCACCACAGGACTGTGCTTCACGTGCAATCTCGTCTCGGACTTGGCGGTATCACCAATCTCATTGGTGAAGTGACATGCGTACACGCCGCGGTCATTGGCGGACAGACTTTTTGCTCCTTTTCTAGCCATCGCTTCGAAGAAGAGTGTGCTGATCACCATTTTGACATCCCCATTTTCGTCATTTTCTTTGGTATCAATGCGATAGTCGCCGCTTTGTGGATTAATCTCTACCTCATTGTGGGTCCAAGTCACCTTTGGTCGAGGTTTTCCCTTGCCATAACAGGTTAGCTTAAAATCTTCATTTCCTTCCTGTTCAATATACTCTGGTTTCATTGGATGTACAATTTCGGCTGGTTGATTCACTGAAAGATAGATGGAAGCCTCTACTCCTTCGCCCAATGAGTTCTTCGCTTGACAGTAGTATCGACCTTCATCGGTGACGCCAACTGCGGTGAAGGTTAACATTGATCTTTGTTCCAATTGCCTCTTGTCCGAGCCTTCCCCTTTCCACCACCGATACTCAGGTGCTGGAAATCCTGGTGGGTTGGCACCACATGTCAAAGTGAATGGCTTACCCGCCACAGCTACAGGACTCTGTGGTGTGATTTCTGCTTTTCCGGGCACATGTCTTACTTGAAGCACCATTGTAGCATTTTTTGTTTTTTCAATTCCAGCAATCGAGCCTGATGGTTTGAGTGTTGTCGTAGCCGAGCAGATGTAATTTCCAGTATCTTTAGAAGTCACTCCATGAATCACAAGTTCGGGACCGGTTCTCTTAAAAAATTGATCATTCTCTTTGTACCAAATGATCGTGTGAGGTTTGGGGTTTGATTTGATGTTGCAGCGCACATTAACAGAGTTGCCAGTAGACACTTCCTTGGAAGGTGGAACTGTGATATGTGGACCATGTAGTACGACCAACTCAAGTGACTCCTTAGCCGGCCCACCTATTCCGTTATCGGCAATGCAGTCATAGAAACCAGAGTCTTCGGGCTTGACACGAAGAATGGTGTGATTTTTGGAGACAGACAAAATTTGTCCATCCTTCATCCAGCGCACCGAGCGAACAGTTGGATTTGCGGTCACTTGACATGCCATGTCAGCATTTCCATCAACTGATACACTGAGAGGATTGAAGGGTCCAACTTGAATTCGTGGCTTATCTGTGAATACACAAGTTACACACATTAGCTCGGAAAATCCACCTTGATGCTTTAGACCTACAGTGAACAGTTAAGTAGAACTGTGACTCTAACTTTCGCCCTTCGCTTGTGGCACGATTCCAGACAGTGCACCTATATTTGACTCCATCGTCTTCTTTGGAAGCAACAATAGTCAAGGTGTTGGTAGTGGGTCTAGTGCGAACACCACCAAACTCGCGTTCACCGTCGAGCAACACTCCATTGCGGTACCATTCAATCACTGGGTCGGGTGATCCACCCTCGCTTGAGCACTTCAAGAGATAAGGCTCTCCTTCAATAGCAACAGGTGCACTGGGCGTGATTACGGGCATGCCAGGGGAAACTTAGAAAACAAATCGGTTAGGTACATTTTGACATCTAGCACGAGAGAATACTTACTGAGAATAGTGACCATGTGAGATACACTCTTGACCATTGAGCCAGTACCAGCTTGCTTAATCTGACACACGAACAATCCGTTGTCGCGATCGTACCGTGCCTTTCGTACAATCAGATCGTACTGGCCTTTGCTGGCATCATAGGCAAGTTCGTAGTCACTCTCAAGCGAATTATCCATCACAGCCACCGTATCGGTTTGGTTGAGAGCGTTGGTTCGTTGCCATAGCAAAATCCATTTCTTATTAGGATCGTGAACTTGTGGCATCTGAAGATTGTAGCGACATTCAAGACGTATTGTATCGCCTTCGATTGCATCTCTTTGCTCTTCTCTACCATCAACGACTAAAAATAGACAGAAGAGAAGCAAATAGTTAGTGATACCGCCTTATGTATTCGATGATCAAATGCTTTTTCATCAGTAAGATTTTTAATTAACCAGCAATGAGACACATGCACTGAATGTCTCTGATCAAGAAACATGTCTCATCGCAGAATCAATTTAACTTTTTGCCTCCACTTCAATGTAGCTAGGTGAGTGTCGTAAAAATAGGCACAAGAGCGTGACCCTAATTGGAGGTGCACCGCTTGCTCAAACATCCTTCCGATCAAACTCGTTTCTCTAATCTCATCCAGCCAAGCTAGCCACCAGTGCACTCTGTCTTCGCTCTGACACTATCGCCCGCAAACTGACAATCTATTTTCACAAGTTGGATAAATTTTAAACAGAAAACTCCAGTCAAAGTAAGTGATGTCGTAGTTGAGACAAGCTTATTCAGGTAACCACATCACCAAAATGCATTGCCGAATGTCAGTGTGCATTGTGGTAGCATGCGCGGTGGATTTCAGATTATCTAGATCTGAGTGGGATGAGTGCTAGCGCAACTGCCAACTCCTCTGATTTACTAATCAGATGCGCCAATCCTATCTACTGCGATGAGTGGTGGTACTTGCCCTAGCACATAATGATACCGAATTGATATATGTAATTAACTTGGTTCAAATTATTTTTCTTTTTAGTGATTAGTTTACATAAATAGTTGAAATGAATGGAGAGAAAGAGAAACAGTTAGCCAACCGGGCCATAGTTTGCCGACGCAATCATAGGTGGAGTGAGCACAGAAAGTGAGTGCCTGTGAAGAAGAGAAGCAAGAAGTGTTGGCACGCGATTGGGTTCGCTCGTGACTGTGGCGTACTGGCCACTGGGTCAGCTTCACTCGAACGCGTGCACCGAGCCAGGAGACGACCCACGGCACTTTCCCACACTACTACCAATGCCGCCTGCAACTCATCGACAGCAGTTGCAGCTCGTGCACAGTGTGCACACATGGCAACACTTGGCCCACAAGACAGATGGCCTATGAGCCACGACAACTCACACTCAGTCAAGATGAAACGATAAATAAGCGCGCACGAGCGAGCGAGCAACAAGACCCCCGCCCTTGGTCTAGAGAAACTTAGCACTAGGAGAGTGACCCTTATTGACAGCAGGTTCGAAACAATCGTCAACGATCCTCGACAATCACCTGCTCTGGGCTGCCGTCTGGACTCCGCTACGTGCCCAGAGTAGTAGGGTTCAGCTGAGTCACCACATAGAACAACAATTCACCTTAAGATAGGTGAGCACTACATAATCCCATCTACATTAAAAACTCATACATCTCCTCTTTACAGACTGTGGTAGAACACAATTGAACACCTTGCAAGGTCGGGTTCCAAAGGTACCTCTCTAAGAGAGTGTCTGCTCGAGTGGTAGACGAGTTGTGCATGCATAATCGAGCGGCACCAATAAGCCGAGTGGTCAATCGATCAACACCGCTGGCAGTGATCCAGCCCATTAGACTGATGATTGAGAGCGACCAATTTGAATAATCACTAGGTATCGGTGAGCCTTGCCGGACAGTAGAGGCAAACCACCGAGCCATGCCCCTTGCCCTAGCCTCTTGCAACTGTGATCAATTTAAATTCATACAGCCGTAAGCTAGGTATCTAAAGTTTAAATTATCGGTGACGAATGGATTACATCTTCCAACTAAATGACCACGAAAGACTTAATAAAAACTGAATTACTAATCCAATGCGACGTTTTTTGACTAGTAATCTTTGATTAAGTTGAAGTTGGCTAGTGAATCGCAGCTGGCTAAGATAGTGACAGCACGATGGGCGAGGGACAGTGTACAAGCAGCTGAAGTTTGACATCCTGCCTCAAATCGGTGTGAAATTCGCGACACACACACACATACTTCATTGTCTTAGAATCGGACACCAAACCAGGTAGCAAGAGACAAGCAAGCTATAAGATATAAATTATAGTGTGCGAGTGGCAGGACAGCACCTTGAGGACTGCGCTGGAGGGACTTGAAGATGTCAGGGAGTCAAATAAATCATAAACCGTGCTTGTCTGACGTGTTGCAAACCTGAACTAATTTTACACGCCACAAAACAATCTTTTACCGCACTACAATTCAGACCATGGTAAATCTCGTTGGAGGAGACCTGCCCGAGATGCCTACCCACCGACCCGACGTGAATAGCACCAGTCACAAGTGCCTAACATCGAACAAACAGCAAACAAGCCAAGTTTGGAGATGTGCTTAACCATGAACTTCTTCGATGAGATGATTTAGAAACAAACAACCTTCTTGAGACCAATCAGTCTCGGTCAGCCAGGGCATTGCATTGTTTGCATTAGCTGCCGAGAGGTACCTCGGAAGGATGGAAGGCACTTGACAGCCCGTGTCCCATGCGTGTCATTTGGACAAGCAACAAGTTTGGCATGCAAACAATGTTCAATACTAGTCACAGCACTCGCCGTCTTCCACTGACGCTCCCGACTCATCCTAGTAAGTTATTGAATTTTAATCGAACGGACAGAGATTAGCAGTAGACAAACATAGAACAAACAAAGAGCAATTAGTGGTGCTCTGCGAGGGGAGAGGTTTGCGCCAGGGATCGGCAAACAACTGGTCGGCCCAGCCAGTGATGACCGAACAGGCCGTTCAACGAACCAGTGGCCCCGCGGCCTCCAACCACTATTAGCTAACTTGCACCAAGAACTATACCACTATACACTAAATATATGTCTCGCTCGCTAACAAATATTTATATTGGCACTATTGCCAATGCCAGCAGTCACCGACAATAAAACCTGTAGCCCGCAGGACCCATCGTGCAGCTGCATCTGTCAACACCTGACAGGTCAGAATCGGGCAGTAGTGGTGGGCAGAAGCAAACTCGAAGCAACGGCAAGCAGAGACATTGCTTAGGTGGATGGCGTTCGAGTCATCAATTAAGATGAGTTATGGCAGCGCACGAGGTGGACAGAGCGGTACTCACTGCCCAGGCGTGATCTATGACTGTCGCTTGAAGATGGCATTGCCACTCGAACCCACGTAGATCGGGCAAGATTGTCGCGCCAATCATTGCTCGGCTCGAGCACAACCGGCATGAAAGGTCGCGACAGAACCACTAATGCTCCCCCACCAAGAACGAGTTGTGCCACACACTCAAACTGACATGGATGCTCTGGGCAAATCAAATTGAAAGCCGATAGTGGCTAAAGCTTAGTGCCGTACACTCACCGTATATCGCACAAACTCGCTAAGTTTCCAACTCTTTCATGTTCTGTCCGACGCATGTGTGATTATTTTAATCTGAAAACAAGTCGTGCGCGTTGGCACTGGAAGTAAGGCATCAACAAGTGAGGCCGCGTGGACCGCCGTATATCACCACAACTATGCTTCGATAATGCAATAGCACCATTATTTATCGCAGCAGTCATTGCCCATTCTGTCGCGTTCGTTACAAATTATAATTCGCTCCAAGTTTGTATCAGTTGGAAGAAGCAGCAGTGGCGAGTGGAGGAGCGCACCCGTGACCGGGAACACCGCCTGCGAGGCAACCGCGAATATAAATTACCACGAGAACTGCAGTGGCTCTTGAGTGCGGGCGCGCAAGCACACCTTCCACGCCACCATCACCACCACAGCTGAGCCGACCAGTGGTGCAAATTGCCACTAAAAATGTGTGTGCAGTCATAATTCAAGTGAAAAATCTTGAAGCGACCAAATCGCTAAGCCGGTAAGCGCAAGGCAGCAAGATGAGCCAAGTTCGTCAACAGACAAATTCAGACGAGGTGTAAAATCACCAACTACCGCTCATCAAGTCAGCCTCGCCCTGAACCGACAAAGCCGTGCCCAGCAGTACCTGTTAGGACGAGTGGCAGTAGTCACTGGGCACTGTGTCCATTCTGAACACCTCGTGTCTCAAGCAACCTTGTGACGAGTGGGTGTAGTCGCTCACCATGCCACAGTGACAAGCTTTTGTTGTACCTAGAATGCAATGCATTTGGCCACAACGTATTCCAACTCACAGAGGTTGAAACGCACACACCACAGCAAAATTCGCTTGCAATCGACTGCATTTCCTCACAGGTTGGCTTGGACTTCAAGGTTTCAAGGTGTGCTAGCTGTCTCATAGTGGTGCGGATAGAATGGTGGCGACGCACAGAGCGCAATAAAGACTGCCACTAATAATAGTATAGCAGAGTGAAGAGAACGAACAGCAGAGCTAACTATGCCCTGCGGTGAGCGGTGCAAGCCCTCACCTCACCGCGGCCGGTACCAACTCCGAGCTACAGTCACACCTCTCTTCTCTAAATTGATCAACCAATTTCTTCTCACTTTCTATTGAGAATTTAGGTTCAAACAGCATTTTTTAATATAAGTTACGCTAAAGCATTGAAAACCATTCTAAAATATTTTTGGAAAATAGTACAAACAGCAGAAAAATAATCCAAATACGCATTTTGGATACTATTTTCGTAGCAACAAAACGTAATAAAACATAAAATTCATTCAACGATAAGCTTTGCAACATGAATTAAAAATAATAAATAAAATATGATTAATTAACTATGACAATTTCACAAAATTGTAAAGTTTCTTTATCCGACTAATTCTCTTATTCTCTAAATTATGCTAGAAAATAGTTAAATCGAGTAAGAGAGGTAATACTGTTGGTCGATGGACGGAGCTAAACGAGCAAATCTTGGAGGTAGGTTGGTGAGTGACGGGCCGGTCGACGCACTTGTCCGAGCAAGTGGAGTTAAAGCACTGGATTGGTGTCGTCAGTGTGTGCTAGTGCCGACTGGTCAGTGGCCACGATGGCCGAGAGACGAGCAAAGGTGGCCATGGCACTGCAGTCTGCAAACTGCAGTAGACCCACCGGACTCACCAGGCTTACAGTGCGCAACAGGCCAGCAGAGTGAGGAGACCGAGGTGAGTCAGTGCACAAGGCTCGCACACAGTACGCACCCATTTGGCGCGTCCACCAAGCTCATCAATAATAGTTAGCCAGCACCAAGTGGCAGAATCTGAATCAATAGCATGATTTTTTAACCAATATATATATGCTAACAGTTCTAACTAGTTTTGTCCACAAACAGTCATTGCCTGTTGGACGCATTATGCAAAATCGCACAAACTACTCGGGTGGAGATCAAGGTGGTGCCGTGACCTTAACTGACTCAATTCCAAAGTTAAGACAAATTTCAGTTCAGATAATACCATCAATCGCTAACAGCACGTTAACTACCCTTTTTCAAGAATTCAAAATGCTCACAACTCAACTAAAGCAAGAAAAAATTATTCTTGTCTAAAATGCTGTAGGGAAAGGTAATCTAGAAGCAATCAGTGAGTGGGGCGACTCAATGGTCAGTAGGTGGCTGTGCGTGCCGTGTCATTGGAGGCGATTAGAGGTGGTCGCGGGGCGACAACGCGACCTTGGAGAGAGATGCCAGCCCAGGCAGGGCAATTGCTGCACACCCATGGCAATCATTGCGATGGCGAGCAAGGTGAGTTGGGTGATCTGGTCCGTCCGCGCGTCCTATGTCTTCCAACAATGGCAACAATACGCCTTTCTGCGATCAACTTGAGCTCGACAATGATACTTTCGTGTACTTGATTAGCTCGATTCTCTATCTCACCAGCCGATGTCATCGCCTTCTCACTGAGTTAGGGTTACCAAGGCGTTCACGCGCGTGAGTTTCCAATCAGAGAAGACGCATCTTCA
Organism: Papilio phestus; assembly: GCA_018231625.1. NCBI lineage: Eukaryota > Metazoa > Arthropoda > Insecta > Lepidoptera > Papilionidae > Papilio > Papilio phestus. The sequence goes on from DVQH01000444.1 coordinate 16,434, forward strand.
CAATGGGCCACTGAGCTACTAGCAACAATCAACTTCCTAGCTTTAGGCGAGCGGTGATGGTCACGCCAACCACCCGACATCGATGCCGTGCCGGCAAACTCGTTTGGCATCACTTTCGGTGGCATTCAGATGAGCCGCGTCTCGTAGATCGATTATACTGACACGCGAGCCAAGAAAGCCTCGGTCACGTGTCATTTGAGCACCAGTGAACCTAGCGTAAGAGAGTGATCCAAATGCAGGTGCTCGCACGATGCGCAATCAGTGTTTCCTGTGCCCAGTACCAATGATAATAGCAGTGAGCACTGGTGCCACATACGACCATCTATCAAAGTTGGTGACAGAAGCAAGAGTCCTCCGACACCGAACTATCTGGCAGGCAGACATCACAAGCCAAGTGGCTAGTTGGCATCACGCTTCGTGCCTAGTCAAGGCTAGATCGAAAGTGAACAAGCTAGCCGGACGGTAATGAATCGACAATTCTACACTTGCTCTTGCATCGTTGTGTATTACCGTAAATCTGGTCGCTCGAGGCAGGCCAGTGCCAAGCCTCTAAATGACAAGTTAATCTGTCAGAGAAGGCGATCGAGAGCAAGTGAGAGAGAGAGAGAGAGAGAGAGAGATCGACTAAGCCCTGATGCTAAGCGATAAAGCAATAAGGGCAAGAGAGGCGGTGGCGCGCGCTTTCACCTGGTCGCACTCTGCTTGACATCTTGCCCAAGAGCGCATTCCTCCCGACACCAGGCCTAAAGGTCAACACGAGCTTGCCAACAGCACCAGAACCACACCAGCGCTGGTAGGCAGCATCAATCGATTCCCCAACAAGCGAATCAATTAGGCCTAATCAGTAGCGCCTGCAGCAGGAGTGGGCTAGTGCAAACCATTGAAGCGTCAATCAGTGCCCACCCGGTCAGTGCCATCGCCCTAGTCAGAATCGAGCCAGTCTCTGCCAAACACTGCAGATAAAGCAAACAGATAAGATGCCGCATCGCTAGATAGTCTGACGGTGAGCGCCAGCGCAACAATGATGCGTACGAGACATCTCGCCACACGAATGCGCGCTCTAAGTTGCAGTGGGACGCGAACGCGCAACGCGTTTGGTCAATGAACAACGAGAAGTAGGCACCTCCGTGGCGCCGGTCTGTGCGGGCCTCCGTCACTCAACTTACTGGTAGTGCCAAAGGTTGTCCACTGGTCATCCGATGCTTATCTCCTGCACAGCCACACAGCATGCAAAGAATAACGCTCGGAGACAATGGAGAAAAGAAACCATCTGAATAACAATAACACAGATTATCATGAACAGTTGCATAACAAAGATTCGACAAAGGTAAGCGAGAGCAGTGAGTGACTCCATTGACGCCTAAGACAATCGAGAAGGATAGGGTCATCGCGACTGTTACGCGATTAGGATCAAGTCTGGACGAACACTCGATCGGAACCAACAAGAGGGAAGCAAATAGCGATGTTTGCTCGTGATGAATGGTTCTCGTGAACTATTGGACCAATTGTTATGATAGTTAGATGTCAACATGTGCCGATGAGAAAAACAGCCGTGCGAGTGATGTGATCGGACGTGCTTGGGTAGTCAGACGATACCCTCGTAGTGACATGCGTAGCGTAGACATGTGGTGCGTGCCGTGTCAACGATCGCCTCGCCACACTGCACTCCACATCACTCGACGGCCAATTTGCTTGCATACACTCGGAAAATGTGCAGAATGCCAAGAATCGAATTACAGTGATCGATTCGGTGGGAGCGAGACTCGGCCATGCATGGCTGTGCACGCCTCTCCAGTCCTGCGAGATGTCGAGCAACGCCACACTCATCTTGAGACCACAATCACTACCTTCCCATTACTCATAGCCCTAGTAGCTACTCGAGATAATTTGCTCCAACCAAAATGATGAATAGGGCTGAACAGGCCTTGGCAGTTGCCGAAACCTTAGAAGCGTAGAGCGTTTCACTGGAGACTTTCAACAAACCTGTGAAGAGCAGAAGGGTAACAAACAGTAGATTTGAAGAAAAGCTTGATGGAAACATGTTGGTAATGTGAATGAAATAAATAAAGCTGAATATAAACAGAGCGAGATGAGCACACGTCTAATGATGACCAGTCACTTGGTGACAGACACACCGCAAAAAGAGCTGCCGGTCGGGGTGAGTCAACCAACGAACCGCGCTAGAGTCATGCTGGCAAGAAAGAGATGACGTTTCATGAACAGAGACCACAAAATGATGCTACACTGCACCAGAACACTGGTGACACTACACTAGCAACCCCGTAGCGCGTTAGACACGATGAAGCAACAGGTTGGTCAAACACGGCAGTTGTGTTGGTGGCAGAGCGGCATGCGTCTTCAACGATCCGACGCGCTCTAGCCGAAAAGGAGGACTGAAGAGCGGGCACACTCCGACACCGGTTCGGCCTGTCAAGACGAGCCAGCCTCAGCAGACCTTCTCTGCTCATTATTGTACTCACTCAGAGAAACGACCGAGCGAGGAGCACACCTTTGCAAAGTCGTTTCGTTTCTCCACTGTGACTGCATCAATACAATTCAACAGAGTTGTCCGATCAGAGGTTTCTAGCTGGCGTTAGCCTGCCATATAATGGCTTCCCTAATGGCAAGAGGCAGACGTGCAGGCGGAGGGAGAACGCTTGCGGGCTGTCCGAGTGGAGCGGGGCAGCGGTGAGACCTCCAGACCCTCGCTGAGCCCGGCTGAGCCATGGTCATAAAAACACTGCCGACACGAGGCTGCTCAGGTCTCTACTGCTTACTTAGTCTTGCCTAGACTTGCTTTCCACCATAAATCGCCACAGAGATGCTCTGCATCACAAGTTTGAGTCTTTAACTGATGGTACGCACACTGTCACACAGTTGGCTGGCGAGATCTCACAAGTTTATCAAATGATCAACAGATTCAGGGCCTCACTTTCTACCTGAATCAGTGTGAAAAGTCTGCCACCTTTGTCTCGAACCGAAGGGTATAATTGGCACATAGTGCAAAGCTGGCCCGTGGCGTAAACCTGTTGCTAAGCGCGGAGGGACATAGCCAAGTTTCTCTTGTCAGAGAGTGCGCGCTACTAGAGTCGCTCTTGTCTGACCCGTGCCGTGGGTACGAGTGATCAACTTGGTTGGAAATTTAAAACAATTTGCATACATCAAAGTAACTATTACCAGAGTATTCTACACAAGGAAGAGCTTACAGAGAAAAAGAGATTATCATTTTCTTAGTAAGCACTCAATTTTGTTCATATTGCAGAGGGAATAAGTAATAAGTAAAAAATACAATTTTGCTTTCCCGCGTATAATAATATTAATAATACGATATATAAGTATGACTTCTTATTTGTTTACAAAGTTCTTTAAAAGAGAGAGAATTAAAAGACGAGATAAATGCAACACGTTTTGCACGAGACAAAAATGCTAAAATAAAAGCTTTGCTTATACTATAATACTTTTCAACTGATTACACGTTACTCAAGCTTTATATGGTTACGATAAGCATGAATTGAGCGAGTATTTTTATTGTTATTATTGAATGTTACACGAGCAACTGAAAGTTACAAACAAAAATGTAGGAAAAGATAGCGAAGATGAACTAGTGAGTAACGGGATGCAACGATGGCACACCCACAACAGCGGTAGTGAGTAGGGATGAGTCAGTTGGTGACGAGATGGACGCGTAGTGAGTGCCGCCGAGCCGGCTTTCTCACAGAGTAGCCTCTTGCTTTGCGAGCTGTCAGTGGAAGGATGTTGGTGGTGCCAGTCGTGATCAATTTGAACACCGATTCGGCGAAGGCCGGTTTGCCGCTTGTCGAGCGACATAAGTCACTGTCCGACTGGTTTGGCGCCACACTCGCCACTGGTGAGGCTCATCACTGCCGATTCTGTCCACTGGGACAATGGTCAGCTCACCACTAAGACACCTGAGACTACAGCTGCTTGAGGCTAATTAAAAATGATAATGATGGCCAAAGTGGTTGCGCCCGGTCGCACCACAAGACGAGCGTGCCCGCTCTATCCCTCTCACTGCCTGTGCTCTAACCGTCACCTTTGTGCAATAACCCGACTTTGACTCGGTCTGATCCACCAAACTCACTTTCCACTAGTCACTAGACCAATTTTGCTTTCACATTGAGTTTCTTCAAATTTCCCTACAACGAGCTTCTGAGATTTACAAATTTCTAATTTAAATCTATGCATGATTGTGGCTCGAGACAATATGCAATTCATATCGTATTTTCCCATTTGTTTTATTTTATTAACATCAGGAAAGCTTTAAAATACAGGGAAAAAATCCCAATGGCGTTGCGGGAGTAAACGTGTCTGCCTCTATGCCATTGCACTGACAACTCAACTTCACTGTTCATTCTTTACACGTGTCTAAGGTATATTACACTAGCTTTGGTTGAGCATCTAACCACGATGACGACTTTGATTATTTATAGTCGAAATAAGCTCACTTCGAGCTAGCCCAAAGATAGTGACCAAATTGAATTAGCGGCTTCGATAGCGATGATGAACGATTGAAGATGTGAAAAACGGCGAGACGAGCATCTATGTGGTAGCCACTGAACTCACCGATGTGGGACAGCCACAGTGGCTCGCTTAATTGCGCCCTCGTGGCGAGGTGGCACAATTGTATGTCTCTCTCTCTCTCTCTCTCTCTCTCTCTCTCTCTCTCTCTCTCTCTCTCTCTATGTTGACTTAATTTAAAACAAAACTGTTCTGAGAAGTGAAAATAACTTTCAACAGATACGAGACAAGGAAGACAATTCGACTGGGCAAATGAACTGAGTCAATCCGTCTTTGTCGGTCAGAGAGAAGAAGAGAGTGAGAGAGAGAGAGAGAGAGAGCAGTAGTGAACGCTTGACAAAGTTGAGCAAAGCAAATAGCGATACAGAGAGTGATCGAGAGAGTACTATTGTTCCAAGATGGGCATCGGGACTTGGAGACGTCACCGAGACGGTGGACAAGTGATCAAAGCGCGCCATCGGGCATTGATCTATTTCGAGTGACGCCGACCGATTCGCTCTAGTCCGATCCACACTCGACAGTTAACTGTGGCAAATGTGGCCAAAATCGAACGCGGGAACTGTGGCAATGAGTCACAATGGACAGTGAATGTCGATCGCTCCTGGTGGTGATGTTTGTCCGGTTGGGTGCCATTAGCTCAATTACCGGCACCAAAAACCTGTAATTAGATTGTGCAGGTTCACTTGGTGAAGTGAATCGATATCGATTAAGGGTCGTCAGCGTCTCATCTCGCTGAGTAAACACTGCACAAATATTCACACAAAACTTGTCTTTGCTGAGATGAGCTTGCGGTGATCGGCACCAGAACGGCGAATCTAGCGGTGAGATAACCGCAGCGATCAATCGAGCGAGGTGGACAAGTGCGCCAGTTGTCTGTCTCGACACGCATTGCTGCTCGCTCCGTCTCTTCTGCAGACATGTCCCACTGACCACTCGGCAGATCGACTCTTGAGTTGAACTCCTGTTCAACACCCAACCTCCAACTTGCCAACTAAAGGGTCAACAATGTACAGTGAGCTCGTTTGTTGACTCACACTGAAAGCTTTCGCACCTATGATCGAAGGTGTCCTTCGTGATTTACAATCGTCATAGTTAGTTGTCCAAAGTAGGGCGTCTTTTAGTTTCTAACGGCCACTATTGCTTTAAGTTAACTTTTTAAATGAATCTTATATTCTAAACAACTGTGAAGGATTTCCATGAATGGTATACTAGATATAGTAAATATATTGGCAAACAACAGATTCAAACATGTGATGTATTAAGTATTGCAAACACTTAATAGTCTTTTAACTTTAATGTACAAGCTTTGTTAAATTAAGACTTTCTTCATTTATTACTACGCAAATCACATATTTGAAATGACTCTCTCTCTCTCTCTCTCTCTCTCTCTCTTACTCACTCACTCATTTTCTTATTCGTTTATCTTTTATTTACTATTCTTTGAATAACAAGAAGCTGTTTTCTTTCTACACTCAATCCAGTGGCCAGATTGGAATTATTTGATTTAAATGAATGAAGATAGATAGTTTCTTATTTGATGAATATCATTTGTTTTGAATTACATCAGAGTTGAATTAGATAATTTGATATTCAATTTTCAAATTGTACCAGTTTGTGACGTGCTTTAGAGACAAGCCGAGAAATTCTTCTATTAGCATCGTCGGATTCTGTGAGTGTGACACATGGGCATACCATTTCTTGCGAACACTTGGAGTCCGACGAATCGAGATGCTTTCGAGCTTGTTTTCTTATAATACTTTTTGTAGAATTTCGAAAATGTCACTCAACTTTTTAGGTACTCAGAAAGTATTCTGGAGTTTTGATTATCACTGACGAACGGACAGAAAACGAGATAGCAGGACGTATTCAGCAAAGCTACCTCTTGCTAGGCTAAAATTTAAAATATGTTTACTGCCATCTAGTAATCTTCACTAGAACTAACTAAGTTCAATGTTCAAGCAACACTCAACAATCGGCGTGTTCAAGAAAAGACCTCCATTATAAATCGCCATGGAGAAAGCACACGCGTTACCTCTGGCCAAATCTCAAAAAGGCCACTTTGTACTGCCAAAGGTAGAGAACATTTTTTACCGTTTCTTGAGTGTTGCCTGTATTTTAGCTCAGGAGCAGCTAGCGCAGTTGAATCACGATAGGGTCATGGAGTTTTTCATTTTTCTAATTTTGATCAACTAGCGTGACCCTTTCCAGGGTCATCCAGGGGTTATTATTGGAATAAATCCAGCCGACGATTATCGACGGTAAATATCAATGATTACGTTTATAAAATCTCTTCGGGCCTGGCAATAAAGGTTCTCAGTATCGAAGAATGTGGTAGTAGCCGGCTTGGTTCACATAAGAATCTCAGCAGGCGTGGCCAATGGCCAAAGTGACGTGAAAAACTCTGAGACAACTGGTTAGTCTTCTCCTGTAGGATTCTAGGACTGTAGAATTCAGGCCGATACAATAGAGAAGTTTTGGCTTACGTCTCGTGCGCAAGCCCTATGACTTATGGCACCCATTTGTTACATTAGTTCATCATTTGTTCTTGTTGTGTTAATATGATAGAATAAACTTCAAGAAACAATGATTGGCCATCCATGATAAGAGAGATATAGAGAATTATCTGATGTTCATCTCACCACTAGATTTTTCAATAAATTATCCAGAAATCTGTGACAACTCTGGTTTGGGTCTGAGAGTTGTTTGAAATTGAAACCGGTCTCATGTTAACTCTATGGAGTATATATATTAATTTCTAAAAACTTCCTAGATTTTTATGAAAATCGCGACAAATGATAATCTTTGTACCATATTTCAGAAAATATAGTCAAAACTCTCTAAAACATTTGTTTTAAAGCAACGCCCATTTAAAAGGGTTTTATGAAAAGCCTATGAGATGGGTTTTTAGTCACAAGTTCAGACAACTATTTTTTATTATGTAAAAAAATTAATTTACCAAAGCAGTATGTCCTAGAGTGCAAAAAAACTTATCTTGATAAATTTATGAAATATCATTGTATAATTGATTAATCTACAAAAATTAATTTATACTTAAATAAAAAATTAAGATTGTTACTTTAAAATGACTTTGATTATTAGAATATATTTAATATAAGCCAAGGTTTGAAAGTTTATATCTAATAATAATAAAGTTC
>DVQH01000445.1:0-24117 GCA_018231625.1 Papilio phestus
CAACGGCATAGACTGATATCACATATCAGTCTTTAGCTTAATAAGGTGAAAATTTTAAAAAACAAACTTTTAACAAAGCTCAATCATTGCCAATATGCTTTGCGCACACATTTCCACCATCAAAACAGAACTTTTATACGGGCAACAATGCGCTTTGACATTTCAGTCTTACTTGTACATATCCATCACCAAAAACGGTTGCCGTCGAAAACCGCTGCACCCAGCCCGGCTAGTGTGCTACGTGCCATTCATGTGCGCATAGTGTTGGGTTACCCAGTGCGTGCGGGAGGAGGTGAGGGGAGGCGAGAAGGAGGCGCTCGCGGTGGCAGTTCACTCAGTGCTTTGGCCAGCCAACTACAGCCAACAGGTGTAGTGCCGGCAAGCGCGGCCAGGTGTGCGGCCCGGTTGCTGCGCTGACCTACACACTTTGCGACGCCTTCAATTGTCAATGTCAACAGGTTTAGCCAATTAGATTCGAGCGGCACTCAATTCGAGTCGGTGAGCGAGCTCGAGTGCCGAGCCAAAAACGTGTTGAACGACCAGTAGTGGACACAGAGTGACTAGAGAGTCCGTAGTGTCGCTCATCAAGACCGAACTTGTAGGGCCACACCGTCTCGCCACCGCGCCTTATCGTCTCGGGCTTTGTCCTCTAGCTAGTTTCCGGCTCACCAATTTTCATTTCCATCTGGTTCCAACTACTGTTTTATTACCTTTCTCCACAAATCAAATATTTACCTTGGACACTGGAATCAAACAAAATGCCATTCAAGTGCTGATGTTCACTGACCTGGTCCACGTTTGATAATTCGATCTACAAGTCCGTTTTCTACGTTTTATTTATCGGCGGATGTTATGTCTCAGCACCAGTGCCCGGTCGACTCATCCACAAGTTGATCGATCACCCAACAGCGCGCGCACTAGTCATCACCATCGGGATCACCAGTTGCAGTGGCAATGATAGCGTTTGACTAATTGATATTGTCTAGCCGCGTCAATAACCATAACATAACGACAATCAACCAACTGTGCCGCCAGTGATCTTGAAGCCATCTTTGCTCTCTAACTATGAACGATGCTTGAATTGGCCTCATATTGATATTTTGTCTGCTTGCATCACCGCATCGTGTAGAGATTGAGTGGGAAACAATTGTGCGACACTTGTTGACACCGATGGCTGTGGCATCCACCACCAAGAATGATGCATATTGGCCAGTCTAGGAAGAGAGAGCAGAGGGGATGAGTGCCACCTTGTCGGCCGCCCCCCGTGGTTGTCGCTGATCACCGCGCGCCTCCGGCCAACTATCGCGCTCGAGTTGGCCATCCGCCGTCTCACCGTGCTACCTTCCTCACTCGTCATCGCTAAACGCGCCACCAATTTACCCTCACTGATCGCACCTTCCAGACCCAATGCAAACATTTAATAAAATGAAATTCTTCAACCCAAGTCCTCGCCAACTTCTCGCCACAGTAGTCAATTGCCGGTCGCTTTTATGGCCGGGCAGTGTGTACGCTCGGAGAAGGCTATGCCACTCTAGCTTCTATGAGAGGAGCACCTCATTTTCAAGCAGATTCACACCAGACAGTTGTTGTCGAGCTACTTCATCATCACTTTTGAGCCATCAACCAGTGTCGTGTTCCACACTCCAACCGCAAACCAGATCTCATTCTCAATTGTCACATCGTCACAGGCCGTCTATTAAATGGACTTGCCTTCTTATAGTGATACTGGTGCTCAACGCCGAGTTGGTGTATGCGTGCGGTCCTGGCCGGAGTAACGGCAGACGACACGCACCGAGAACGAAACTCATACCACTAGTATTCAAGCAACACGTACCGAATGTATCAGAGAATACTCTCGGTGCTAGCGGCCTAAACGAGGGTCGAATCACTCGCGACCACAAGCGATTCAAAGAGTTGGTGCCCAACTACAACCAAGACATTATCTTCAAAGACGATGAAGGCACCGGCGCCGATCGTCTAATGACACAGGTCAGTACTCAACATCACAGACAAGCAAACTCGTTGGTGTGCACTGCATGCGAGCAGTGCAGTGGGGGGCATGCTAACATCTTCACATTTAGACTAATTAGATTTAAGACATGCGGTTAGACTTCATTGAAGCAGGTTGCCTAGTGGCCACTCACCGGGTTATGACTACTTTGATTGTTGGGGAGTGTTTCACTGCAAATATCGCGCGCCAGCTTGGCTAGTTTGCGCTCTCAAGCTATGAATATTCGATTGGTCTTACATCAAAAGGTACAAGCTCATGGGTGATGGGCATCGTTGTGATAGCTACATTGCTGTTGCTGCTAGATGCCAACGGAACTGGTCCTGTGGTGACTATTAATGCTTGCTATAGGTGAAATGAGCCAGATCGGTGCCGGTACTAAGCACATTAGACAAACATATTGGTGCCTTCTTTGACATACCTGCGCGTGCTATGACTAAGGACAACACCCAAGTTACTGACCCGTTTGAAGAGACGCGTGCACCATTGTCTTCCTCCATTAGCACTCTTTATAGACGGCACTAGGTTCAGTCAATAAAAATATATGCCATTTTTTTCGATTAGCATACTGTATTTGTAGTTTCTTCATATATATATATACTAGGTGTATATATATATTACCACTCACACACTTGCAGTCACTCACGCTCTCCAACAGTAAATTTATAAAGTGTCCAGACTCATTGTCTTGCGTATTGATTTTATAGCCAAATTAAAGTTCTATGTTGATTTAGAACGCGTTTACGTTTTGACGGCGTAATCAGAGCTGATTCTTGCTTGCTGGATGACTAGCAGGAGATGGATTGAATTTAATGGCCACGTCGTGTCGAGTTGGGATTAGAGTGGTTTTGATCCTGAGTGCTGACTCGGTGACACGGCGAACTAGCCATTCATTCACCGTAGTCGAGCACTGGCACTGGCACTCGGACCTCACAGTCTCCAACCGGCTATCTTTATACTCCAGACTCTTTGGTGATTGATGCCGAAGTTGAGGCTTATTAAAATTAAGTTTAAAATTCCAATATTCCTCAATTCATCCACCGAGAGGAGATTCGAAGAGCTAAGCAAGTTTGGCATCAGCTAGTCGGCACGCTAGCAGCCATAAAGTGAGCTCGTCTCCTCACGCTTTCTCCCTTGGCACATCTTTGCTGTTTAATTATTTTTTCAGATTAAGTTACTTTGAGGAGAATTAAATGGCTTGCTCGGTCAAGCACCACAGGTAGCAGTGGCAGCGCTTGTACATGTGCAGTGCCTGAGCCATTGCACGTTGTGGTGGGCGAGAATCGGGCGTCTTTCCTAGCTGTATTGTGCCCATGGCCCTAGTGCATTTCTCACTTGACAGCTGATTGTACACTGGGTATCGTCGTGGACACCAAATGCACTGGGCCGCATCATAAATCACTGCTTGCCAAATTTGAACAACGCAAATAGACTTAGGTGAAGTGAACGAACGGGGGGACAGACCAGTGCTAGTTGGAGTCAGCGGAGGAATTTATGTGAACGAGTGGAGCATCACTCGAACTCATCACGCTCACGCGTCTGCATCACTTTATTGGAATCGTTAATCTCACTAGCAGAGGTACTTACTTGAGCTCACTCGCACGTATTATACTCTGCATGCATGCCTGGGACTGATTCCAGCGTAGAGTGTTACTCCGTGCCGTCAGTGGCGCGCCTGGTGACACTTCAAGTTGCCGCTGAGCGGTGGTTGTATGAATGAACTATCCTTGGCCAGAGACGGCTTTATTGACTTTATTGACCGGCGCCGCGTCCATGACACCATACGCGAGGTTGGTCTCTTATCTCATGGACAACTGTTGCTACGTGGCCCATTGGCACGCCATATGAGATGTTTGGCACCGCTGGTAATGCTGGTGTGCCAATGGCGGTGCGGCAAGCATAGATTGGCTATGCTGCTGTCAGGTGGTTTTCATTTGCATCACCGCGCAAAAGTCGCCTCGACCAGACGACGACATGTGTCACCTCCACTCGTCCGTCTTGCCCTCAGCTCGCAGCCCCTTGACGCGACTGTTTGTCATCGCCACTGGCGCTGCAGCCAAAGAGACACTGTTTGTCCTATTCTAGACTATCATCAAACTAATAGGTCCCTAGTGACCATTGACTGTCGCGAGAAGATTTGTCTCCATTCACATGAACTTGAAGAATTATTGAATTACATGTATGATGCAAAGAGAACTGTCCGAAAAAAACACTTTCTGTACTACTTTAGTGAATTGCGGGCTAAATATATCACACCTCATTTGTAAAAATGCCGACAATGATTCACTTGGTTGCGCTGAGACAGCCGCTGTTATGGTCCATGCTAACTCGATGGTAATTAATACGCTACTAATCAGAGCTTGAAAGCGACATGCTAACATCTCTCCAAGTCAACCAATCCTTGACAGATGGTGTAGTCGGAACTGTTGATGTAGTTTGTATTATTTATGGATGCAACTATGTTCCTTATAATTTATGCGATTCAAGCACCTATGGCATTATCGGTGACCAGTCAGCCATATGTCTCCGTCATTTAAGAATGCCTATAAGGAAAGTGTGACGATGTTTCGCAGTTTATATAGCCGATTATATGTTCCATAAGTACAACTACCTACCAGGAGTGGGAGCACCCTTCCTGGTCATCATTTTAATAAACGCATGGTATGAAAGAATATGGCACATTTGAATTAGAAGTTAGTTGGTTGGCTAAAAGCAGCGGGTGCAGCATAGTGCCAGTATTGGCAGGCCACAGTGGCAAAACTGCTTGCGCGCGAGTCGAGTTTGGTGCACCTCTCGGACAGGTCGCGAGCGCGGCGGCGATCGCACAAAGGCCGTCGAGTGAGGCCACCAGCACGCAAAGCTAGTGGTGGTCGCCCTCGTGTAAATAGATTATTGGTGCTGCCGGTGGTCGCTCGCCAATGCCCACTTGTTCGCCCACGGAATGGCGAGCCCAACACCTGTGCCAATCCTCCAACGGCTTAACTAGTGAAACAGTGCTGTCTTATGCCTCATTTACACAGTGACAATTCACTTACTAATTGGCGTGTATAAGCGATTTCGATTCCAATGCTTAATATGATTAACTTATCTCACCATATCCTGCGAAACATCAATGAATGCAATGAGACTTGATTGGCATAGTGTGGTACAAGTGATTGTTGTGTGAAACTAGTATTGGGCTGTTGATAGTATTCGGTGTGGCTCACTAGTTGCCCCTGCCTGTTGCCTGCCCGGCCAGGTATCACCCATCGCGGTTGGCCACGGTGTTGCTCGTCACTCACTATCTTCTTTGGCTTCTGCGACGCGCACTAGCTAGCCAGCACCTTGGTCAACAGACAACTCACATTTCGTTTTGCTTTCATTACCTGCTCGCTTCTTCTAGCACAAGAGTCGTTTGTTTTGCTATTTGTTTCTTCGACAGCTTTGCGTGTCAAGAAAAGCGCCCAAAAGTTGAGCACCTTATGCTCACATTTTTGCCTCATTCTTCTCGCCCCGCGCTCACCCGGTGCCTGTTTTACCCAAATGGTACCCACTAGGTGTATAATTTACGCCCATTAAACTACCTGACAGCTTTGAGCCTGAGGCGGCTTATGGCGCGACTCCCCGCGCTCACTGCTGGTTCGATCTTTCATTGCGGTCTTTTTCTTTCTCTCTCCTTTGACTCATTTGATGGCCCAGTAAGGCTTTCTTACTATTTGCACGTTTAACGAGATGAGGTGATCAGTAAACTAGTAGCAGAACACTTGGTACCAGAGGGGATGCAATCAGGTCGATTCATATTCGAGTCACATCACCCGGTTCAGCGTGCTGGGATGGATCCTGAGCTGTCACTGCGATCTATGATTAGTGGCCTGTCAACCTGTTTGACTAGCTGGTTGGTCCGAGGCCGGGTGGCGATCAGCACTAGTGACCCTCAATTGATGATGCACCACCGACCAGTTGGACGAGCATGCCACCGATGAAGTCTCTAATGATGGCCACCCTGCCGCGCCAATGATGACGCGCCGAGCACTGGAATGAACTCACAAGAATTTACTTTCGTATCCGGCCTATTTTCATGAATCACATCTGTGATACCCACCAATGCTGAAGAAAGATTTATGGCAGACAATGAAGCTAGTGATTGACAAATTTTACGCTTCATTTAGTGCATTGTAGCTATTTGGTTGCTATTCATTACATCATGGGAGAGAACAAACAGTGCTTTTCTGACCATCGCTAGTCTCTATAGGAATCCATATAGGCTACAATTTTTTTTGGCTATCATTGTGTGTTGATAAAGTTTTCCTCAACTCGCTACCGACAAAGCTTCAAAGTACTTTCATGTATTTCTTAATGTGTTGCTCGAGTAAAACTGAAAATATTTCATACAGAAGAGAATTAATAGAATATTTTGTATAATTTTCATTCCTGATTCATGGTGTTTGTCTTGTGCCAATTCTATTGTTACCATGGCATATGTTTGTTGATACAAAGTGGCTATTATACTTCTATTTGAAGGTTTGGTTTAACTAGTAATTAGTCGCTTTATTCGTCATTTTTTGCTATCATTTATTTCAATTGACTGATGCGACAGTTTTTTTCTTAAATTGCTTTGCCGTTCTATAGTTTTCAATACGTACGTCAAAAAATGCCACCGTCGTCAAATACTGTTTGACCAGAACGCTTGCTAATCTGGCCGAATGATCAAAGTTGGCATACCAATTGCTCGAAAAAACTGATTTGACTCTGCTGACAAAAAATGTGTGAATGAGACAACAGAATCAAATTATTATCACTGATTTGTTAAAGAGATTATCTCAATAGATTTAAAGTAGCTATATACGAATAATTACAACACTTATTTAATGGATGGTTAGATTGTACCGATTTTCAAGATTATAACTATTTATTTGAGCAGCTGAAACGTTAAATTATATGCAAATTACTTAGAACTTTAAAATAAGTTTTTGAGTGATAATGACTTATGCAAACTGTTATTGGAAAGATAATTGTAAGATTGACAATAACTGATAATTCACTATATTTTCGTGAAAAGAAATAGCATGAATCGAGCATGACTGATCCAATGGCGTGAATTCACAAGTGCCACTTGATATGAGTAAATATGACCACTCGACCATGCTTCTAGTGTTCTAGCTAATGGTGAATGAATCTAGTGAGCAGCGTGTTTGCAAACAATCTTTGCTTGAGCACACTAGTACTTGTTTTTGCTATGAGTGCGATGTGTGCAAACATGCCAATGATTGGTCGAATTAGCTCATCAATTGGAGGTAAGCGGCTTTGGGTGAGCAGTGGTCACTAAGTTTTAGTGCCTACTCTTCTAAGTCGGCCTTTTTCTGCAAGTACACTCAACCAGCATCTAGTGTTGTTTACAAACATCCATTAGCAGCAGTCAGTCAGTCGGTACCCGGTGCCCGAGTGCAATACTTGACCGGCGTGAGATTATTGTACAGACAAATATTTGTACACTTCTTACCCAGACAGGTAGACAGGTCACTAAATGCCTAGCTCGATGCCTTCACTTATGGTTCAGTCAATAAATCTAATTGATAAATGCTCTGTTAGCCACTCTCTACACTACACTTTATGGACGTGCAATTAATTGCATACCACCGATCAGGTCTCCGGAATCAAAGTTTGAAAGTTGCCTATAACTGAATGGAAAAGGAGCGCAATGTCAATGAAGTCTAGGTATTGTTGCCAACTAGTGTGATCGATTGAATGAGATCGATTGCAAGTGTGGTCAACCGCATTGGCATGTTTTGCGCACTCACGGCACCAACTCCCTCATATAGGGGAACGATGACAGAGCGAATCGATCGGTCAGTCGGTAAGGGTCACTTGTCCCAGCTGTGCAGGTTTGCATTTATTATAGGATCAATAGTATACAAAATTAATTAATTTTACCGGGCCCAACTGACAAGAGTATAAATTTGCCCAACTGACCAAGGGATAATCCGGTGTGGGACTCTAAAAGTCTGCCAAACTACAGTTGCAGTGACGCGAATGGAATGGAATTTGTCACCGCAACAATTCATGCTAGTAAATAATCTCTTTGACCACCGACATGACCACTACCCTGGGAGTCCTAGTTAGCTTCTATCTTGCTGCCGCTGTGCATGTGTGACACGCTAAGACAAACATTTAGTCAACGGACACAAAAACAAATCGTCACACCGGTGCTTTGACTGCGGTTGTTGGTTTGTCAAAATCGAGTTCACTAGGCGGATGGATCAGTGCTATTGCAAACAGGCAGCTCGACATGTCAACAAACCGCACTCTCAATATGCGTTATGTGAGGTTGCCGATTCCTAATCTAAACAATTCTTACTATAAGTGTGTCAATGAATGGCAACAATGGCGTTATGACGTGCCGACAATGACGGAGACAAAAGAACTACCGGCTCAATAACTACTCATTCACCGTACGAGAGTAGAATTTAATTCCAAATTACTTAAATCGCCGGGTCTACTGATTTGCGCTTTGTTCACTCGCTTTGTCCTATTGAGAGCTGCTCATTTGGCTAATTGCCTCCAGCATAGTTCATTTGTAAATTGCTATTTTCAAGCCCATCTGCTTGCATTTGGGTCCAATACTACAAAACTAATTCCAATAGAGTCGGATCGCAGTGACAGTAGAGTAAAGGTGTTGTGCGAGAAAGCACTTTCCTGCCATGCTAGTCAGCGTTAAGTCAACATCAACAAACTGTAATCTCGTCAGCAACGGCATGCCATTCCGAAACCGCACTGAGTCCGGCGAGGAGCGTTGAGGTAACTACGTACTAGTGAGTGTGTGTGAGAGAGAGCCTGGCTTAGGTAATGTTTGCTAACAAATCGTCAGAAGGATTGATCCCACTCTCGTCGGTGATAAGCAATCCCGAACGCGTGCGAAAGTGGCCAGTGCAGGCAGAACACCTCACCGGTGACAGAGGCCGGCACTGAGAGTGCTTAGTGCTGACAAGAGACACATTCTCCGATAAGACACTGGAATTCGTAAGGCATTCTCAAGCCAGTGCTCTTTGCTCCATGCGGACATGCAATGGCGTTGCATGTTGACAGTGATCCAAGTGGTTTTCTCTGCCGATGCTTGCGCGCTACCTAGGTGGACTGATCGATAAGCGTGGGTCATCTATCACTCATTGTAGCGCGATCTCGTTTGCATAGGTGACTAGTAGTGGTCGGTAAGTTGGCTACCTTACTCTCTTAGGGCACGTTCACCTCGACCATCCACTTGTCGCTGAGCTGGGCAGCCTACTTACGGGCCATGATAGAGGTTGTCCATGGCAATCAGCGCAATAATTTGTCAAGTGGGCGATATCGGCAGCGGCAGTCTGGCGAGCGCCAGATTTATGACCAACCGGTGGCGGTGGACAAATCGATCTGACCATGGTCACATATCAGGCATCGATCGGCTTTGGGCAGACAAACTAATCACATTAGTGTCATTTAGATAGAGCTCACAGCACCGATTCCCACCTTGTCTACGCTGTAGGCAGCAATTGAAATATCACCCGCACACAACACTAATCATGTATGATCTGTTTTTGTTTATTCTTACAGAGACTGAAGGAGAAACTTAACATGTTGTCTATTCTGGTAATGAACCAGTGGCCTGGAATCAAGTTACGTGTGATTGAGGGCTGGGACGAGGACAGCAAGCACGCAATGAATTCGCTACATTACGAAGGTCGCGCAGTGGACATCACTACTAGCGACCGTGATCGCTCCAAGTACGGAATGCTAGCTCGACTCGCAGTCGATGCTGGTTTCGACTGGGTCTACTACGAGTCTCGCGTCCACATCCACTGCTCAGTCAAATCAGGTATGTTCTTGCACCCAGATTTTCGTGGGCCACTTTTACTAGTTCTAATTGCTTGCAAATTTATGCCAGCATGTTGCGTAGTTAGTCCCACTTGCCGTAACCATTTCAAAAGTGGCAATCGTCTCTTGTTGCAGCAGTCCTGGTGTGCCTGTAATGATTGAAAAGTGGACGACATTGTCAGGTGTAGGGTGAAGTCGAGTCACAGAGCTCACCGCAGGTCGCCACAGTCGTAAATTGGCTCGTGTTATAAAATAATTTGTTTTTGTTTAACAAATTTACGTGTACTTCTTACTTCGATTACGTTCGTTGCGGGTGCGCTTAGCAATTTGAAACAAAAGTGAGCCTGCAGGCTTGCACGAGTAAAGAATTTACCCACGCTCTACAAGTTAGGTTCTCAAGTGAGCACTGGCTACTTTTGATCTGTATAAATGTTTACTTTTAGTTTCAATGCGATTATGGAACGAGAGTGGAAGCAAGGTTGTGCTCAGTGCTTGCATTTTCTCAATGGGACTAATCAGTTGTTTATTGTTGTAGTTGGTGTCGTCTTGGTAGAGCCGCGGCAGGGCTCACTTTCGCTGCCGAGTCTAATGTGATTAGCGCAAGCGGGCGAGTGCGGACGAACAGTGGCCGCTAACAATGACGAGCACTGATCGCGCGCAATTACGCTCACCACCGCGACCATAACTATTCAGGCGATCATCGCCTCTCGCTTTTGTGCCCTCTACAGGCTCTACTCTTTCCATTGCCCAGTACCGTACCCCATTGAGAAAAATTTGCACACATTTTTGCAGTGGCAATCGCCGCCAAAGAATTCTGTTGAACCTGGATTAGAACTCTGATTGCATAACTGACCACCACTAGCCGCGCAGGCGGTAGATAACTGCTGCCATCACTTTGCCCGATAGTGTCATTGCCGCACGCGTTCGCTTGCTTGCTCGAACCAAAATCCAATCGAATCAGCATCGCTGGTGGCTCACTTGGACTTGTTCGACTTTCATTGGAGTTTTTACCGAAATGAGTGAGCATTGCTTGTTTTGTTAAGTTATTTATTTGCTTTGAGATTAGATTAGATCACAACATTTGACAGAGAGAGAGAGAGAGAGAGAGAGAGAGAGAGAGAGAGAAAGCGAGAGGGCCATTGGTAATTCACACGCATGCAAGGATGATTCTGAAAAGTCATTGATGACAAGTGAGTGCGTGCGATGATGAATTTGAGAATTTGCCACTAACTGATAATGGTAAATAGCTATATTGGTAGGAGCTAGATGCCAGTGCTTGGCGATGTTGGTGATGAATTTGCAGCAAATCCCCACAAGCCCGTTTGATGACACAGAAGCGAGTAGTGGCCGCGGCGGCGGGTGATGCTCACCACCGGCACTAGCCAAGGACATTACTGCAGTGCCGTGCCACCGAGAGGTTTGATCGATTATGCCTCGAGATGCAGTCGTGAGCCATGCCACCGCCACCAAAGACGTTTCACTACAAGACAAACATAAAAATAACTTTTATGTTTTTTAAATTGCTTTTTAATTAACACAAGACAATATTTGGAGAAAGAAAAACAGACGATTGTTGAGCTAGGCCAACTACAGCGAGGACAGTCGATCTTATCGTATTTCACTTTGTTCAGCACTTACAATAACTCTTCCGCTTAAATATTATCTCATGCAATGGCATTATTAAACATTAAACATTATTATTAATCCCTCTCTTTCTTTATTTTTGTTTTTATAGAAAAATCAGAAGCAGGAAGAAACGGAGGTTGCTTCGACGAGAAGAGTCTTGTGTACGGACGAAATGGTTCACTTCGAATAGATCAGCTTCAAATTGGAGACGAAATATTAACAATTGACTCCAATGGAAAATCTGTGTTCAGCAAGGTTCTCATGTTCCTTGATCGCGATCCAGATACTGAGCGTCTTTATTACGAATTTAAGACCGAGTCGGGTTCGACAATAACCACCACCCCATCTCATTTGTTATTCATATCTGAAAGCAACTCTACGGACTCTAGCATATCGCGAGCCGAGTTTGCTAGAGATATTCAAGTTGGTCAATATCTTTACTCGACGCATGGCGAATTAAGTGCAGTAGGTGCTCGAGCAATGCTGGAACGGATAGTGAGCATTGAAACGCGGCTAGGCCGCGGTGCCTATGCGCCACTTACTACTACCGGCAATTTGATTGTCAACAATATCACTGCTTCTTGTTATGCAGTTTTTCGAAGCCAATCATTTGCCCATCTTTCATTTGCACCCATCCGAATTGCTTACCAATTTGTAGATCTCGGCAACCGACTGTCCAAGTTTCTTCAACTTGGCTTTAGCAGCTATCAAGAGTCAAGCAATCTAACACGAAGTACTCGCAAGTCCGATTCTTACATAGGTATTCATTGGTATGCCAGTCTCTTGTACAGTACCTTCAAATACTTTATCCCACCAAGCATCATTTATCATTGATGATTGCCAACACCACTTTGGTTGTAACTAATCTCCACTTGTACAAACTGTTATATAAATCTTTCTCTTGTACATTTTATCTTTGTATAGTACTATGTTAAGCAGATAAATAAAATTTATTTATTGTCTTTATTAACTTTAGAGAAATTCTGTCAATTTATCTAATAATGGATGCAATGAGTCATGATTCTTGCGCAGTGCTTCTTCATTGTATCGTGCCTGGATTCCCTAGATTTAGATGTTACCCAAACTGGTTTCAATCACCTTCTGCTCCGATACTGAAAACCGTTGCCGTCTATCTTATCTACTTTATTTTAATGCCTTTGTCATTTTTCTTTAAATTTTCTGCGTCGTGATTTGTCGCATAGTGAAAGTGACGCATTGACATGGTTTACATTGAGACAATGAAGAATAGAGCAAGTTGGAAAAAGGGGGAAAATGAATAAAAAAGTGGAAGCAAGCGCGAAAAAAAGAAAAGGGTCTGAGTAAGAAAGTGTTGTTCAAATTTTTAACAAATTTGAACTTTTAGTTTTTTGAATTCAAATTCTATCCGATTGAATTTAAACTTTTTGCTGTTGGAATTGGAATTGTTGTCCAATCAAATCGAACTCTTTGTTTTATAAAACAAAAAAGGATTCGAATTCTTACATCCTAATCACTTATCGAATTTAGGTAACGCAAGACATAGTCGTTTGAAAGTTTAGTTGATTTTAGGCTGATCAATAATATGGCGTGATGGTAAAAATCGAACACAATTAGAAAGAGACTATTATTCATAAGTTATAGATTTTTACGTTGAATGGTTTGATCAAGATGTCCAATTTGTTGTACAATGAAGAATAATGAGTGGCTCTCAAAATTGATTGATTTAATGACTCGATAACTG
Source organism: Papilio phestus (assembly GCA_018231625.1). Lineage (NCBI taxonomy): Eukaryota > Metazoa > Arthropoda > Insecta > Lepidoptera > Papilionidae > Papilio > Papilio phestus. The sequence goes on from DVQH01000445.1 coordinate 13,179, forward strand.
AGTGACAATTGGTCTAAGAGAGAGAGAGAGAGAGACGTGGATTGTGTGGTGATACGATACACGGTCGGATGGCGGGGCACACACTGTCGTTTCTCTGGGCAAGCCACGTTACTCAATTTCCGTGTGGCGAGCGTCAATAGCCAATCAGAAAGCCATTTAGATAAGGTCTATAGTCTTTATGCGTTTTAAATAGACCCTAATGTGATATCGGTTCAATCGGCATCAAGTGTCACGTCGGCAGAGCGAAGGCGAATGGTATGGCACAGCGCATTGCCACCCACCCTCCACTTGCTCATCGACATGCCACTGCAGTGCCAGGTTGGCGAACTTGCTGGCCAAGCCGAACAAGTAGATTTATGTAGACATTTGCTTTTGGTATGAACAGGCCACCGAATAAAATGTTCAAAACAATAAAATGGACAAATAGTGAGGAAGAAAGAAAGAGAGAGAGGGAGAGATATCGACTCGGTTGGTCTGTGGCGGTCTGTGTCTGATCGACAAACAACGATGGTGATGAAAACAAAATTGAGCAGTATTATCAACTCAGCCAGGATTGCGATCGATGCCTCTTGGTCGGGCCGGACATAGGCTGAGTAATGGTTTGATGTGCGAACGCGGGTAATGTTCACTTCTCAGAGCGCCTATGCTGGTCAGTGGAAACGAATAGTTCGATCGGTAAGGTCAAGGGATACTTGGGCAGTTAGAGCTAACAAATGATTATTCTCTTCAACACTAAATTGGGAAGTGGCTGAAACAATAATAGAATTTGATGTCATTAGAAACTGCCGATCGAGCTTCCTGTAAACCACTACTAAGCGAGAGTACAATTCGTGATGAAAGAATATCACAACGAGTATATAACAAACATGATACTGCCAGTTATGATACTGCTAGAGAGAATAAATGAGTAGATAGAGTGGTAAGAAGCCAGAGAGGAAGTGAGAGAAGATGTGCTAGTGGAGACCAGTTGATGCCGAGCAGGCAAGAAGACGAGAAGAGCGTCCAAAGAGGTGGAGAGGGTGCCGCATTGCAGCCTTCAGTCTCGCAGAAACACATGTGACCCTTTCCGCCCGACTCTTGCATGCACACGTGGTCCACCATAAAGAGGTTGATTTGCAGATTTGAAGTACAGGTGCGCATGATGTCTGAGGAGGTCAAACCACGATCAGTTAGTCTTGCTCATCCAACAAGCTTACTTACTTGTATCTTTGTCCACTATCTTCACACAACACCCTTCGCATATCTTCATTTGATTTGGGTCAAGACTCACGTTGAAGGGATCTTTGCAATAAGGTTCATTTCGCGAGTTACACTCGTAACATAACACTTTTGACCCTGAATGTACAATTAACAGTCAATAAGGAACATTTTCCACATTTTATTCAACCAATTTAACTTACTCAAGCATTCTTCCTCACAATTGATATATGAGTGAAGACAAAAAAGAATAGCCAATCCAATCGTCACTGCAAAGCAAGGCAAATTTGAAATAAATAATGCTAAATTCCGTTTAGATTATATTACCTTGATTGGACAGACTAGAAAGACAAGCTATCAGCAAAGCTTTAACGTTATGAAAGCTCATCGTTGATTAGTTTGATTGGTGCGCTTGTGCAATTTGCCACAGTGCGGTGCGATTCCAAAAGCTCTAAACACCAAACGAGTTCACTTAACATAAACTACATGACATGCGGAAATTATAAGTAATCAAGAACAAATTGATTTAAGTCAAATATAAATTGAAAGGAATGGTTCGAATGAATCAGATGGAATTAATTATAGGCAAAGTACTAATTAGATTGAAAAGTGATGAATCTTAGGAAATTCTGATTGATACGTAATAAGTTGGGCAATGAGCCGAGAAGAGGACATCAGCAATGTGGTTTGCTTTGCTTAACTGGCATGCCCGGTAGCGTGAAGCGGTTTAAGAAAACACCACTCTTGTTCTGGTAGTCGTCGTCTGTTACTGAGCGGTCTTCGCTTCTCTTCACAGCGCCTAACGTGAGTTAAACAAATTAAACAAAGACACGGTAAATCTTTTCAGAATTGAATGATACAGGAAATTGCTAGTACAAAATAACCATAACAAAATAGTTACAATCAGTCAAATAGTTAGCTTTTGAAGGTGAGAATATCATTATTCAGCAGTTGTGATGAATAAAAATGTAAGTGGAACCGAAATGAACGTTGGTGCCACTGGGTCGCTATTTTTGTCATCAACTCGCGCCGTCTTTAAACAGCGACGAGAAGTGACGGCGATCAGATTGTGGCGAATAGCCAGACGCGATGTGCGATGACATTACTACATAGACACACATCGACGCAGATGACACTGGTGCCAGTATTTGCTGTATGCTGGCAGAAGAGTTGGGCCTGCTCACCAGTGCTGGTGCCGTTCCACTATATAGCAATCTTGCGCCGAGCGACAGTCCATCGCCCTAGTGCCTCACTGTCAAGTCCGTCAATCAAACTACACTGCCAACCATATGGTCATTTGCCACCCCTTTGCGTCTCAGTTACCTTTTATATCTCTTTCAAATTCATTGTTCATTGATGTCTTACACCAAGTATGTTACAAACAAATCAGATGTCTACAAAGTGTAATCAAAAAAAGGGGGAAAGAAAGGTTATAATTTGAGTGATAGAAAACGTTTAACAAAATTTCCACTTGGAATCAGTGTGGAGCCTAATGATCGACTTCGGTTGGAAGCGACCTCAGCAATCGGATTGCGCGAGTTTCTCTGTGTGTTCTCTGTCGACACTCTGCTGTTACAGTTGGCAAAGTATATGTCATACACGTCCGGGTGATACATCTTAAACTACAGAATACACATGTTTGTTATTTTATTAAATTACTAACACAAGTCACATGGTTTCAATTTTAAAACTCACTTGTTTGATCCATTTGAGCTTGTCCCGTTCGGAAAGTGAATCATCGCGCATGATACTCTCTAAAAGTTCACTGAGTGCCATTTCGGAAAACACGTCTCTCTGAATTTCGTACTCATCGTTAGATATTTTTTGACAAAATGTAGTTTCTTTCAACTCTGCTTTGCTTTTTTTCAAATCATCCTAATAGAAAAAATATAACAAATTAAAATTTAACATATCTAAATAAAAAGGTTTAATCAAATGTGTAAATTACCATCATTTTTTGCACATCTTTTGTAAAGTCTTCCGGAACATTAAAAATCTCCATGCAATCATCAATTAGAAAATTAACAAATTCTTTGGCTTTAAATTCGTCATAGTCTTTCTCCTTATCTGCATTAATGATAGATCTAGTAAAGATAGTGACAATCTAAAAACAAAAAAAATTCAAATATAAATAATAATAACTTGTCATAAGAGTTAATTACATGTTCTTTGAGAGCAAGAGAATCCTTAGTGAGAAGGCATAATTCCTTGTTGCGAATAATCCTGTAGAAAAGCCGTATCAACAGGTGCAGTTGCCTTCGACTAGAGCAAGGTAGGAGAAGTAAAACTAACTGCATTAGTTCATAAAATTGATTCTTAGGGTAAGTTATTGAAGACATTGATGACCGATCTCTGCCGTTTTTATTCTTTCGAAGCGAATAAAATCTATTGAAACCAACATTTTTGTTCATCATATATTCGCCAGTTTCTGGAGGACTTTCAAGTGAAAATTCTTTAGAAGAATACTTTGAAGTGTTAGACACGTTCATTATGGTAGATGGTGTGTAATTTTCGAACATTTTGGCACGTGAAACTTGACTGGGAATAGTAGAAGTAGCGTTGAAAGTGCTGTTTGGAGTAGCAGGTGACATGCATTGTGCTACTTGAGAAGTGGAGTTTGACGGTCTAGAGCCATCAAAGACATTCTGCTTAAAATAATCAACTAAATTTGGGAAAACGCCACACAGTTCATCAATAGGAACTATCTTAGTAACCGGATCTCTACTCGAAAAAACAGTTTCGTAGACACAATTTGATGGCAAATTAAGTTCGTTGTTATAATTATAGGAACTTGCTCGACTCTTCGACAGAGTAGTACTTTTATATTTAGAAAATGTTGAGTATTTTTTCTTGTTAAGTGACAAAGCTTCCAAATAATGTTCAAAGACAATCATTAATAACTTGTAGAACTTGTAAGGAATGATAGGTTCTTCAATGTTGGTGAAGTATTCTCGAATTAGATTAAACACATCAAACTCAAAACCAGGATATTTGGGAAGACAGTTACCGCTTCCACTAGCTCGAGGCCCTGAATAACAAAGTTAATAAACTTAAGTTAATGTGCAAAAAACTTACAGTTAGCTAGGCACTTCATAGCAGACATAACCCAGTGTGGCAAGTCTTGGTTCTTGTCAATCACTTGTACCACTCCGTTAGTATTCACCCTAGTTACGTTGTAGAAAAGTGATGAGCCATCTATGTTCTCAGCTTTGATGTAGTCACTAATGTTAAGTAAGAGTTTGTTCATGTGAGCCCACATTGTACGTTTATAGATGTCAACTTTCTCTCTCAAATCTAACTCGACTGGTTTTTCCGGATCTACCATAGCGCAAGATTCAAGCAAATCTGACTCGCTTTTCGATGTAGGCAAGCATGGGAGATTCTCATTAGCATCAATTGTAAAACGATACAACTCATTGTTATCTTGAATTTCTTTGTCATTCTTACTAGGTTTGACACGTTCAATCAAATTTGACTTGTAATATTTTCGAAGTAAATTTAAAGCTTGAAATCTACAAAGAAAAATGTTTAACACCAAAATTTTACAAAAAAAAACAAAAACTACCTGGTAATTTTGTTTCCATTAAAATGTGTGCACTGTCGTAGGTAAGCTTTGAGCCAAGTGACTCCTTCGGCAGCTGTGAAACAATCATGGTAAGTCTTCATCTTTCGTCGATGTTGGCGAATCTCGATTCCAAGATAGAATGCATGAAGCACTTCATTCCACTAAGAAAGATTTGAGTAACATAACTAGTTTCGTTCCTGGAATAAGCTACTTACGATTCGGGTGGCTTTGAATGGTTCTTTTCGAGATAAATGATTAGATGTAGCCAAGTTGGAATTGGCGTTGAGCGAGCAATTTGGTTGAAGTATGGAAGTTGCCATGAAAAGATTATCACAAGAATAGCCCGCGCGAAGAATCGATTCAAACAGATTGCCTCCCACCAGCAAAAGCACGCTTCATAGCAATAGACATCTGATAGCTGTGGTGAGAAGTGGTGGAGGGTAAGTAGTGCAGGGTAAGTGGTAGAGGGTGAGTGCCACTCAGTGGCCAAGCAGACCTTTCCACTCAACAAAGCTTGCAGTGCGAGTAGAGCTCCGCCTGCCGGGTCCATAGTCAATCCAACCGTCACTGCGCGAGCTGTGCCATCCTGAGAAGACGTCATTCCACTTTGATTCATTTCAAATGGCACTTTGGCACAAATCATCTGCTAATTATAAATAACTTACATATGTTATTTTTATTGCTATTAATACAAATTTATAAAGTACATATATACAAATAAAATATAAAATTTAGATAGTAAAATTTTGGGTTAATAAGATTTATCTAAAATAATTTATTCAGTTATATTACTTATATATCAGTAAAGTCTTAACAGTGAGATTTGGTTGTAAACCTTTTCTTGCATTTCTTGAAATTTCACATATCAGTTTTTGGAGAGAACCTCGTTGATTGATTATCAGTGAAGTTGTAAACAAACCTTGTTTAAGGATGACTAATAAAATGAACTAAGATAGGTGAGTGTAAAACTAGTCTGAGAACCAACAGGTGAATTCAACTTGTATCGACTGGTAGTCAGTGAAGTAACAGTCCAGAGAAGCCGGTTGTAGTAAAGAAGATCACCATGATTAAGCATTACACTAAACGTACGACAGTGGAAGAGACATTGCGAGGTGGGACTTAATATGAAAACGCGAGATCCGTATAGTTGGATAAGCCACACATTGGCAAACTGAGTGAAAGGAAGTTGGTATGCAGTAGCGTTGTTTCCATCCAACATAAGATACTTCTCTAAGGAGACTTCAGTGTTGTGAGGTACAAATGCAGGCCTGGCAAAGAGTCTCCGCAAAGCTCGTGTTGACTCAACTCGGTTCATACGCCATTTCACCTGAATAGTGGCGCGATTTTCTTTTCCCATTGAGTCGAGTACTTGAAATAGATTGGCCGCACTCAAGTCAACGTCGAGAGGTGAGTTAATCAACAAGTGAGATGTACCAAACATTAAATCCTCTTGGTTGAGATGAGTATGCTGCCTAATAGAGTCTAAATTTATACTACGGTATGCGTCAAGGTTTTTCATTGTAAAAGGTTTATTATCGAGAACGCAATGTCTAGCCAACTCGATGTCCGAGTTCAGATCCGCTACTCCGTGGACGTACCGACAAGCCATGCAAGTAGTTGAATGTCCAGTAAAGAAGGGGTTAGTAAAAAGACACTCTTCGAGGTACAAAGCCTTGAGTTGTTTGTTCTGTCCAAACAGAAGCAACGTCAAGAGACGCACCTGTCTCATCATGGGGTAAATCATTTCTTGAGAGTAACTTAAGATCACCTTTTGAATCCAAGTATTCATCAAAAATGAGGCAAAACAAAGTAGAAAAACTAGAAGTAGTCCCACAAACAGAAGAAACTTAACAGTCAAGTATACTGATTTGAAAAAACGAAACTCAGAAGGTCTAGGGCTCAAATGTTGACTATTGGGGAGTGTTGTGCTCACCACTCTACGAGCCACATGGCTCGAGTTGCACACAGCAACTAGCTGATCGAGTTCCTCGCCAATCAAGTTGTTGATCATGGCTTCGTCAATCTACGATCACTCGAGAACAGCTATGAGAACGGACGGTCGTGAGGTAGACGGAGTCGCACTGTGGCAATGCATTCGACATGCCCCAATGCGACTCCGTCCACCTCACGACCGTTCGTTCTCAACGCTGCTCGAGAACCAAGAACAATAGAAAAAAAATCAAATGTAAATAAACAAAGAAAGAAAAAAAAACAAAAAAGGAATGGCCCGTGAGGGGATCGAACCCGCGACCTTCGCGTTATTAGCACGACGCTCTAACCAACTGAGCTAACGGGCCAGCTCTGTCAAATTAGGTTGCTTTGCAAGTCTTTCACTGTAGGATTAAGGAGTGCGTGGCCAATGTTTTTAATGGTCTGCTGGCTACCTTTGCATTGCAGCGTCCCATGTGAGACACAATTGGTGAAGCATTACATTGCACTCTGCCCTTTACTCCAACCTAGTTGACTTATTGGATGCAGATTTACTCTCGTCTTGTATCCATATTTTTCTCCATTGGCCTCAGTTTTGAAAGTTATCGGCCTACTGAGCGCCCGAGGTTATCTACTCTGCGATTGCTACTAACACTTCACTCCCTCGATACAACCGGCTCGCCTGTCTGTTTACGTTTCGCCACTCGTTTTTGTACGACTTGAAGTTGAAGCACTTTGTCACCACCATCATTAATTGACTTGTATTCGAGCAATTTGACCAATATGCCAACCATGCAGGGTCCACTACTAAAGTGGACTAATATGATGAAAGGATACCAGCAACGATGGTTTGTTTTGGATGAAGTAAACGGCTTACTTTCCTACTACACGGTAATATACTCCTAGTTTCGAGTTTCACACTCACTAATTAATGTAACTTTTGGGTCACTAGTCTCAAGAGAAGTTAATTCGTGGCGATCGTCGTGGTTGTATTCGACTGAAGGTAATTTGGGTGACAACTGCGAGTGGCTTCATAGTGACCTATGAATCTAATTTTCTTCTCATCTGTGGTTGAATATTGCTACAGAATGCGTTGCTAGGCATCGAGGATGATGACGACACTGTCTTCACTATCACTTCTGACGGCATGGTATTCCATTGTAAAGGTGAGTCTCCTTACAATTTGCTTTCGCTACTACAACTATTAGAAGACAGACAAAAACATTGCTTTATATTTTTTCCAGTTTCTCAACAATTCGACTTTTGAACATTTTAAAGTAATTTTTGGGTTGATAATATTGACAAATGTATATATATGTCCGGCTATTTGTCTCCATACCTTTACTATATGTCTCTTCATGTGATGTACTTGTTATTGCATTATCATTTATATAGAACACACACCCAAAGGAAGCTTGTAGGGAGGGAGAGAGAGAGAGAGAGAGAGAGAGAGAGAGTTAGGAGGAAGGAACAAACCAACAACGTGCCTTTGTCTGTTTAATTTCAACTTGGTAACTAGTTAACATTTTTAATCTATTAGTTATTTGTATAGCATCTCTTGGATTTGGCTCACGGAAAGTTTAACTCAACTAACTGTAACTGATTAATTTTTCAGCAATTCAAGCCGAAACTCGCGATCAATGGTTGAGCTGTCTGCAGAGTATCATCGTGAAACTGAATCAACGCCGGCGACCGTTGCACCGCTCTACCCGTGCTGCCAGTGTTGAGGAGTTCAACAGGAAGCTAAGCGAAACTGACGCCTACCTTCAACTGCTAATTGGGCAACTTAACAAGATTGAGGACAAAATTACGCTCACTTCGGACACAGAGGAGCGTGCCAAGTTGGTCTTATTGAAAAACCATTCGGTCTACCTCCTTGACTCCATTAAGCATACAATTGTTTTGCTTCAAATTGCCAAGGTAAGTACTTACACTACATATGTACTATTTATTGATTTATTTTTGTTTTTGTCCACAGAATATCAAGTACCCAGTGAATGGTGTGTTTAGCGGCAGTGGTAAGGAAAGCATTAATCACCAAACTAGCCTTGTAATCAGTGAGCAAGATCGAGCTTCAGTCGTACTTGACCAATGTTCCATAAGCAAACCAAGCGAATCTAGGGAAAACAAATGGAAGGAGGATTCTAAATTGACCTCGATTAATTCCAATGTTCAAGTGGAAGTAGCTCCTGTGCCTGACATATCTTACACGAGCAGTGATGACGAAGATTTCTTCTTTGATGCCAATGACGAGTCGGTGTTGACTTTGACCAAGTCTCCTTCAGAGAGCAGCATGAAGGCGATTCCAAATGCAACTGACCCAATAGATTATGATAAAATCTACGAGTCAGACGATGAAGATGACATGAACGCAATGCAGCCACACGGCAATGTAATCACTCATCTTCTCTCACAAGTCAAGATTGGCATGGATCTCACCAAAGTAGCTCTGCCCACTTACATTCTTGAGAGAAGATCACTGCTCGAAATGTATGCTGATTTTTTTGCTCACGCTGATTTATTTGTCAGGTTGGTTTCATTTATCTGTAACTATGGTTTTCAAATTCATTACTTGCTATTTAAACAGCATTCCAGATTATAAAACTCCACAAGACCGTATGATTCAAGTGGTCAAGTGGTATCTTTCTGCTTTTCACGCTGGCCGTAAAGGTTCGGTGGCAAAGAAGCCATACAATCCTGTGCTTGGTGAAATGTTCAAGTGTTACTGGAATCTTCCAGGCAAATCGGTTTGTATTATCAGCTCATTGCTTTACATAAACTGATTCAATGAACTTTTCAGTCTCAGTCTTGTAACGAGGGTCCTGTTCCTTGGGCCAAGACAGGTGACTTGACCTTTGTGGCAGAGCAAGTATCGCATCATCCTCCCATCTCAGCGTTTTACGCGGAGTGCATTGACAAGCGGATTATGTGCAGTGGTAAGCTGTCGGAGAGAGGATGATTAGCACTAACGTTTCTGCTTGAAGCTTACATTTGGACAAAAAGCAAATTTCTTGGTATTAGTATTGGCGTGAACAATGTTGGCCAAGGTTCGATCTATCTGTTGGATCATGGTGAAGAGTACACTTGTACATTTCCTAATGCATACGGTCGTTCAATTCTCACCGAACCTTGGTTCGAGCTTGGGGGTCAGGTCGACATTGTTTGTCATCAAACTGGCTACTCTGCCAGAGTTGACTTTCTTACCAAGGTGAGCACTTTGTTTTTACTCAATAAGTGTATAACCTACGGTGATTGCAGCCTTTCTATGGAAACAAGAAGCACAAGGTCAACGTTGAAGTACATGGGCCACTGCCGACTAAAAAACTGATTGCTACCATCACTGGAGAATGGAATGGTCAAATGGAGGTTAAATGGGCACAGGGTGAAAAGAACGAGCTTTTCATCGACACTAAAACTATGCCAATCATCAAGAAGCAAGTGTTGTCGGTGAGCAAGCAAGAGTATTATGAATCACGCAAATTCTGGTTGGATGTCACTGCGGCACTGAAGCGACATGACGTGAACCAAGCTACCGAAGCCAAGTGTAACATTGAACAACGACAACGCGATTTGGTCAAGGAGCGCGATCAGAACTCGGTCAAGTGGGAAAATAGGGTAAGTTGTGGTGTCCGAGAGCACTCACCACCAATGCCTTACTCACAACTAATTTTGCAGATGTTCCACACTACTGGAGACAAGTGGTACTATAACTATCCATTGACCAATCGCAAGCCTTAGTTTAACTTATTTTTCACTTTGCTAACTTGACTTTTACCCTCTTTCCTTGTTGTTGTTTTACACATGTATATGTTTGTTTTTTCTATATCAAAGTGTGATTAAAATATAATATAAAAATATAACTTTTAAAGCCAATATAATACTTTATATATTTATGTTGTGTGTGCTAGCAGTTAAATAGGTCGAAAAGAGGTCGAATTGTTACCTCTGCCATCAGTAACAATAGTAAGAGCGATAACTAGACTGTTTTAATGCTTGTTTGTGTGCTACTACAGTCGTCCCCTCCCTTATCCGAACCCCTCTTATCCGAACCCCCCTTATCCGAACTGAAAGTTTGAAAATTTAAATTTTTTTAATTTTTATTTAAAAAATGTTTTTAATTTGCTCGATTCCTTATTAAGATTAAAATCAATAATAATTTTGATCATCTGCAGAGCAAACATGGCCCGTGAGACTTTGTAATTAAATAAGACTCGGTACTTGCTATTGGCCGGGTATCCATTGGGCTAG
>DVQH01000446.1:0-24082 GCA_018231625.1 Papilio phestus
ACATTTTACAAAAGCTCACGGGTTCTAGTCGAGCAGCAGCCTTTGTTGCAGGTACATGTGCTGATGTGCTCTGTTGTGTGCGCATAGTGTTGGGTTACCCAGTAAGAGCAGCGATTGGCTCGATGCCCGGCGGCGGCCAGTAGTGGCGATGGCGCGGGGGTGCGATTCCTACGATTCCGAAAATTGCCATTGATTGGCGAACCTGGGTAGCGCTCTGGGTAGCGCACCACCAAGCTTCGTCCCACTGAGTGACACTAGCTCTCACCTTGCTTCAACCACAATTAAGTATTATTAAATTAAGCGTTAAGCGATTGAAAGCTAATAAAGATAAATGGAGTCGAGAGCTGGTCGCGCTACCAGTGCGCTGTCACCAGCATGAGTGCCGTGCTGCAGGAGCACTGCGGTAAGATTAGCTCTGCTATGTCCACCAGTGCAAAGTGCTAACCACCCTACCAAGTTGCTTGGTCGAGGCTTTTCCCCTCACGGTTCGTCTTGCATCATTGGACAACGTGATTGGGACCTGGGCAGGCGAGTGCCGCTGGCCAAACAATTAGCAAGCCAAACATTGTTTTTTTTGTCTCCCACCGAGGCCTAGATAAGCTGACCTCGGGCTTACAATGTTATGCAAGTTTGCCCAAAGTAGCCACTTAACACCACTCTGCGTCCACTTATCCCAGAGAGATTATAAGAGTCCAGTGGAAACATTTCACTAGAGCTAGCTGGGGCAACTTGTACCACACAGAAACACTTGTACGCTGCAGTTGCGGCCAAAATGGTGCCATCAAGCCTGTCCCTTCTGAGACTCGAGACGTTTTCTGATTTCTGCACCCTGCTGATGAGGATTAGACTGACCACTGGCGGGCTTGGTTGCACTATCAGACAGCACTATCAGGCACAATCATGGGCCAAAATGTAGATGTGTGTAGATCGGCCGGTGTCCGGTCGGCCTCTGCCAGAATTGTGCTACACTGCTTTTCTGCATGTGTCCAATGTAGGCATCACCAAAACGGCGATATGCATTAGAGCAGACATCCGTTCTGAACGTGACATTACCAGGCGATTCTTGCTTAACCGAGTACTAATGGAAGCATAGCGGTGCAAGGGCACAACCAATGGCAAAACATTTGCCTTAGGCTTGATTTGAAGATATCTTCACCAGCAATGTTTATACACAATTATTATTATATATATATAAATGTGTGTGTGTCGTTTCGCATTATTGGAACTGTCGTCTGTTCCTGCACCTCCGTCACAATGTCAAGAAGGAAGAAGAGTATTATCAATAGGGGAGAAGGGAAAGATGAGACTTGTGGCAGGCAAGGCAATCGATCGAGCTAATCACTTGGGTGGATTCACGCTTGCGGTGCAGTGGCGCAAGACGCGCGATGCCACCGTGCCTGGCTCGTGTCAGCCACACCAACGACGGTCCCTGTCACGATGCGCGCGGCATGCAATTAGTGGCTCCATGACCCCATGCTTCACTCGCTTCCGTTTGGCCGCTGATTTCCGCCTATGATCAAGCAGAGCGTCTCACTCGATGGATCGATTTGCCATCTCCTCTTGTTTCAATAGTGCTCGGGCAACATGCCGATCGATACACTGGGCCAGGCCAAATATTTGAACAAGACAAGAAGCAAAGAAGGGCAAAGCATGCATGATGCGAGTAGCCGCGACGGGCATCGACAACCACGAGAGCTTGATTAATTCCACTCATGAGCGAATCCTCGGCGTGGCGTGTGTCACCGGTTCGTTATGCCTACCGGAGTTGGCCGACACAACGTCATCCATTACTGACTTCCGTTTGCTCATCAGTTAGGATTGCGTTAGGTATCACACCCAAGAATGCACTGAAGCATAGTCATTGGTGGTGCATCATTGCAGTTCGGCACGAAGCGAAACCTACTATCTATCGAATAATGTGACCGACTGGCAGTACGCACTCGATGCGGACATGACATGATGGTGACTACTGGGCGAGACACCACAAGCGAGTGACAGACACTGACTCCAGTAATGTACAGTGCCAGTTTGAGTCTGTTGTCCAGCTGCGGTGCTCAACATGTGTACGAAGCGTAGCAGAATGGCGCCCCCAGGGAGTCACCGTGAAGCCATTGGCGTCGTGCCCGGACATTGGAGGTCGTTGTCGGCGTTCGTGCCTCTGCGGAGGGAGGATTTTAGGGCAGGAAAGGCTTGTGGTGCTATATAGAGTCAAATTGACTTGCACATAGTGTCGCAGCCTGGCCAAGTTGCAAGATACTATCGGATGGATATCGCAGCGATGCTATCAACTTGAGGTCGACACAATTGAATTATAGCCATGTGACCGAACAGCGGCAGTTTGAGTCGTTTGTGCGTGGCGCGCGCAGTGGAGGACAGCCAATTTGCATAGAGCATCACCGACACCGGGCTTCGACTTCGATTAGCTGCACATTGGCCACGAGAAAGATGACTAGTGACCATTAGCAGGCTCGGTCAAGTGCCATTCACTGAATGGCGCACTTCTACTAGTCGGGTCTTTTACTTGCACAATGCCACACGCGGAAACCGATCACCGACCGATTCATGATAATACTGCCCACAAGTTGTCATTAGCATCGATCCAAGCAACGAGATAAGCATTGGCGGAGACTCATCAGGCTCGATGCTGCCAACTGGCAGTCACACCTGTGTCTCACCGTCGCGCGCAGCCATCCAACTGTTTCGCTCTGTTGCTACCATCAACTGATGGCGCGAATCGGTGTTGCCTGTGGTGGCTTAATCGGCGATAATCAGACTGCGGGTGGCGGACAGTGGCTTGGCTGTAGCAAGCAGAGCAGCCCTCCAACAGAGGAACTACCAGGAAGAGCTATGTCTTCAGTTTGGCCAGATCAGCCACTGAAACGTAACCAATTCTTGCGTACTGAAGTGTGCCCGGCACCGGTTGCCTGATGTCGGTGACACTGGAAGAGGACACGCACTCGGCGCACAAATGCAATTAGCTTAATCGAGTGACAATTGAGCGGCATTGGAAGGCGAATGCTCCCCGATCGCGTTCCTCGCTGCTCAATCGCGGCTTGCGAGCTGAGAAACAATCGAGTCCGCGTGAGATTCGATTACAATTGAAGGTGTTGCGCACCGCGGATGGCCAGTGCCAACACTCACTGGATAGCCCTACACTTGTGCCTTGTCCTACCATGTGCCACGACTTGAGATAAGAAGTCTGGTGGCAAGACAACTGCCATGCAACATTACGTTAGTGTTGGGCCACCCACTATACCGGCCGGCTATGACCACTAGCATACAACTCGCGCAATTGCCAAACGTGTAATTTGGCTTTGGATGGATTCCTGGCCGAAGATGAAGACTCAATTGCACCTGGCTTTGCTTCGGTTTGGTTGCCTCAAATTGCGCGAACCAGTTTATTCGAAATAGAAAACAAAATAAAGTCTATAATAGCAAGTGTTTAATTTGTACAGTTACGAAGTCAGTTGTTATGGAATCGTCGAAATAGATACAAAGCACTGAGATGTGCCCATCACAAGCAGAATCGAGTCAGATTCACTGGGCACGCACTAATGTCGAAAAGGAGTGTGGGAGAGAACGGTTTCAATGAGAGCATGAGTGGGTAGGAGAAATTAATAAATAATAAAAGCTTGCTGTACATGAGGGACGGGAAGGACGAGGAGAGTTGGAGGTATTCGCGGTGGTCGTAGCTGCCGGGCCCGACTGCGGCCAACTAGTGAGACACATAGTGAGACTGAGTGCTGCTGTCAACAGTGACAACTATGAGCGAGCGGGCAATCGATCACTTGGCCACCGCTGCTTCACTGGTCCCAACCAGGCTGACAATGACTAAATAAAAACAAGTGATAAAACTGTACACATGAGACGCCAGCCGTTTCTAGAGGTGCGACAGGGACATTGGATGCTCTCCTGCCGTGTTCTGGTAGTGATTCTGCATCTGCAGTCGACTCTGTACATTGGGGTCATTTTCGCCTTGTGGTAAGTACATGCTGATCATATCGCGAAGATCGGTATTGCACGGGCGACGTGCCGCGGCAGCAGCCACCGCGGCCGCCATCGTGTTTGGCGAGTTGCCTGAGTGGCCCGATGACTCTGATTTGATGGAGAGGGATGAGCCGGTGCCTGACATGGGACTTGCGGAAGAACCCATCGAGGAGTAGGCAGAGGTAGACATGGGACCCATGGTGGAGTAGTTGGTGGAACCATTCATGTATGGCATTGGCATCGAGCCTCCGGCCATCGTCATCTGGGACATGTCGTATCGGCCATAGAGACCACCGTTTGCGGCCATGCTCGCAGCTGTGCCATAGCTGGCTGCCGCATGCTGTTGATATGCTTCGTGCATCATGCTAGCCGGATAACTATTGGCCATATAGCCGTTCATCTGATACATATCTCTGCTCACTTGTTGCACTACTGCAGCCGCTGCCGCTGATGCCGGATTTCGGCTAGGATCTGAGGACAGGCCACCGAGACTGGTGCCAATAGGGTACTTTTCTTTTTTCATTAGAGTCTTGGTCTTGCGCCGAGGTCGATATTTGTAATCGGGGTGTTCCTTCATGTGGACCGCGCGCAACCGTTTCGCTTCGTCGATGAATGGTCGCTTTTCCACCTCTGAAAGAAGCTTCCATTCGGCACCAAGCCGCTTACTGATCTCGGAGTTGTGCATTTTCGGATTCTCCTGGGCCATCTAAAGAAGATGAATGATCGAAAGAGAGTATAATTAGCAACGGATCTAGCATAAGAGCGGCGAATGACCACCAGCACCAAGCAACAGTGGTCGACACTTACTTTGCGTCTTTGTCCCCTGCTCCACACCATAAACGCGTTCATGGGTCGTTTGACACGGTCGTTTTCTTTTTTATTACTGCTCACGTTGTTGGATGTGGAATGGTTACTTTGATTGTTGCTACTTTGGGTAGTTCCAAGAGCAGGGGTGGTGGTGGTGTGGTGGTGAGTTTGTGAGTTGGGCGTGGAGCTCGGTGTCGGCGGGGTCATCACTGAGAGTGGCGGTGGTTGGTTGGCCGTATGGTGATGGTGGTGGTGGTGGCTAAACGCCTTCAGGTCGTGTGCATCCATCGTATGATGTGCTGGAAGACCGAACGGCGCGTACGCCGGGTAATCACGCTCCAGGGTGGCCATACTGGCCGGCGATGCGTGGTAAAAGGCCGTCTTGACAAACTTTTCTTCGGGACTGAAACCCGACTGAGACCACTGAGATCCGACTGAGACCACTGAGGCCTCACTGAAACCACGACCAAGACTAGAACACAAACACTGGATCGCAGAATGCACCAGGACCCAGATGGAACACAACACATACGCGCACACTAGTGGTCACGGCCGTACCTGGCTGTTTATCACAAGGTGGGATAACTTGTGGTGAGACAAATTGAACCAAAATGGCGAAACACGATAAGAATCAGTGTAGGTGAAGAGTAGTGGATGTCGATGATACTTGCAGCAGTGAAATGATTTTAAACGGTCATTGAATGAGGCAATGAATTTGGATAATGGCAAGACACAAAAGAAACACCGAGTGTGTGAGGCTGGCTAAATAGCGAAAATCAATAGGCGCAAATTCACTGGTTCACTCGCCCATTGTCATCGGTCAATTGTTTGCTCTATGGATTTTTACCAAGTAGCCGAGAGATGAAATTTGACAAGGCAGAGAGCGTCGGCACACCAAACAAACTGCCGTGCGTCCGCATTGACCTGGTGCAATTGAATGGTGGCACTGGCGCGCTCGACTCGTCGCACTCCAACTCTCCTCTTTCGCCACTTGTTTTGCTCATTCAGCTGTCTCCTTGCACCAATGACGCTCCTACTCGAGAGGCCCTCCCTCCTCGCTCGCTCCCCTGCCCCTTCATTGGCTCGAGCCGAGCTGACGTCACTTGCGCGCCAGCAGCACGCCACGCCTCTCCCCATGCTAATGCCTCCTCTCCTTTCTCAGATTCGCTGCAGCAATTCAAATACCTGGCTTAATTGCAACACTGTATTCCGAGGATGAGTCTGGCTTCTGCGGACATTGTTGTGATAGTTCAGTGCAGAGTGTGCTCGATTGTTGCATCGATTGAATTGATGCACTCAGCTTAGCATTCCGGTGCTTGCTGGCCGCTACCGTTGCACTCTGTGCTTTACCAGTGCGCCAGCACAGTACGCGCTACCGGACTGCGCTGGCCTGGCCCTCAAGTGAGACTTCATTAGCGGTGGACACTTCACTTCATTAGCCTTGGGCGCCTCGTCCAGTCAGGCACGCACAACAATGTGTCTGGGAAATTCAATGATTCTCACTTAATTGCAACAATAATATTATTTCCAAAAATGAGAGAGAGCGAGTGAGCTATCTCCTGACGCGATCTTCTGACCATGCCACATTAGTAGGCGCCAGCAGGTTACAGGATACGAGCGAGTACAACGTTGAGCGTTGATTTACTGACAAAAATTGAAGCAAGCATCTCCTCTGCTTTTCACTAACCGTGTTGATAATGACCGCAATAGTGTTGGCAAACAATGAAAACAATACGCTACTTATGCCAGCGTGAGCACTCACCACTTGATTTAATTTAGCCTTATTATAACGTTATTTGTATTTGGACTATAGTGGCCAGATCAATTGATCTCGCGCGCGCTCGGGCGCATTATTTTATTAGCACTGCTAATGCGAGTTATTGCGGCAAGACAAAGATTGGTACGCACGCGCCCGGCCACTGGCTGACTCCCTGGCACATGGTACCCATTGACATGGGCCAATGTCAAGCGTGCTCAAGCCAATAGAAAGAAAGAGAGAAAGCAAACCAGGCCCAGGAGTCTATTCAATGAGTACTACTCATGTTCACAAAGAAACATTGAAACTCTCTTTCTCTCAATGGTATTCTTCGTAGCCGATTTGCTGCTCCTACTCTCCCATCAATGCAGCCTCTAGTGAAGACGATGACAATTTACCGCACTCACTTGTCCGATCTTGATTTCGGTTGCAAATCCAATTCTCTCTATTGAGTTGTTTGAATGACGCGAACAATAAGTCAGTGGGCTAATTCTTCCCAGCCCACCAGAGTGACAACATCCATTATGAGTTAGAGTGGCGCCAATGACTGCCACCGATTGCGCCCGGTGCCACTTTGTCAAGGCAACACCTCTCAAATTAGACCTAAGGTGTCCATTCCCTCGGGGCACTGTGTCAGATCATATAAACTAGGTTTGACTGCCAGTCAATAACGTGCGCTTGGTCACCGAATTCTAGGAGGTCAATAAATCCAAGTCAGAGTCCGAGAAATTTATGAAAGTAGCCAAGTGTGGAGCTACGTACGGTGAACCAAGAATGCCGCGAGGGCAACGGGGCCAAGCGAGGCAACTCTTTTGTTTCTCAGCTGACAGCTTGCCAAGTGTTCAATGAAGGTGTGGCAACGAGCAGCATGAGTGGTGTGAGTTGTGAGAGTTGAGCCCGGTGTCACCGGCCAGTGGCACCAGTGGGGCAAAAATCTCCATTTATTTTGTCCTCGCGATCGCACGCAGCGAATCTGACAAGTTCGATGTGCTTAACGGAAGTTTCTCGCCTTTGCCTGTCGTTGTGGGCTGGTTTGCTGAAAGTTAGCTGTGAAAAATAATGACTGTCACCATGCGGGCAGGTATGCTCAGCACGCATCGCAGCAGATCGGAGCGCGATAGATCACCGTGCCGTGAATCGAGTACTGGTGTCACTTTGCTGCCATCGGGACGAGCGCCTGTCCATCGAGCTGGGAGACTAATTGAATGCGTGGCTCAAATCCAAATCTATAAAGGGGGACTGTCTGGACGAGGCTCAGGCCAGTAGCAGGCCTTTCAGCCGGACACTTCATTACGAACCGTATTGTGTTGGTACCGACCAAGTCTTGAAAGATACGTCCCGCAACTCATCGGAGACCGTGCACTGCTACTGCACTGCTCTATGAGCTGTTGAGTGCCAGAAATTGAATGCTGCTGGGCCGCGTAGCGCACCCCGATGGAACGGTGATTGAGATTAAGTGCCGGATAAAAGTTCCCATGTTGGTTTGGCCAGACCCTACTCGGTCGCTTGAACTGTCGACCGCGAGCCGAACAAGCGCACGACCGAGTGCCTCGCGGTAGGGGTCCGCTTGTGACAAAAGTAACGATCGCAGCGAATGTGAGGGAACATTCCAAAACGCCTGTGCTCGTTGAGCGCACGGCGCAATATTGGTGCACACCTGGTCTCGAATGACATTGTGACCAATCGGTGCCCTATGTTACCGCTGTTGCTGCTACTGCTGCCTTGTCAATGTCACATTACCGTGCTGGACCAAATGATTCATCGCAACCCGATGGGGAAGCTCTCACCGTGACTCTCCCTCATCGACTGCTGCACTCGCTAGGCAAACTCGCGCAATAGATTTCTCTCTTGACACCTACCTGCGTGATTTGCTTGGCACCACTATCCTTACTCGATACCCTTGGCCAAGACTAGTTTTTTTCTATATAGAGACACTTTCAAGTTTTCAGATCATCCACGCTTCTCAATCAAGTGAAACTGACATGAAGAGGATTTTTAATTGTTTATATCCCAGTTGGCTACGAGCACTTAGTCTCATTGACATTGGATTGAATTGCATCTGGTTAGATGAGCTGAGAGCAGTGATAAAACCGGCAACTACTTTGGCCACTTCGACCCTTCTTGCCACAAACAATGGATGCGCCGATGGACAGTGTTAGCTGCTCGCTGCGGCAGTGCTTTGTGCGGCTTTCGTTTTCAATTAGGTCCAATTGGCTCTCTCAGTTGCCATCTCTCAATGGCTTGAGGTACCACAAGCGATAAGTTTAACTTTTTTCCATGTATATGGCGCACCAACGCTAGCACATCACTTGATTGAAGATGCCATCGCAAGCTAGCTGGCCGGCTGCCTGCCGTGTCATCAATCATGATTAGACTGGCTATCTGCCTGCTCAACAATGCCATCTAATCGGCGCACCAAGCAAACAATAACAATTTATTAAGTCGGCCAGTCAAAGTCCGATCGTCGATGCATTCCTAGGCACTTGCTTGCCATGGCTGATGTTTAATCAGGCTGCATCGAATGCGATTAGACCAGCCCGCAGAACTGGTGAGCGCAATATGCATTGCATTAGCACCATTTGAGCTGCTAGGACCTTCAAGCTACTCTGCATCCCATTAAGGTCTTAGCCTCGAGTGCTTCGATTAATCTTGGCTTGACGCATCGAACGCACGTCACTGGGGCTGGTTTTGCACCAGTCAGCCATCGGTACCCAGGAGTCTAGTTAAGTCGGGTTGGCTTGCGGCTTGGCGTCATTGGGCGGTCAGGCGTGATCGAGTGCCACCAGACATGTCGATAATGATGACTGATGGAGGTGAGTACTAGCCACAATCGACCCTTACAATGCGCCATACTGCTCAAGTCCGCTACCTTGGTGGCATCTTTCAATTAACCCCCACAGTGATTGAGGCGCGATTCGCTTGATTTATCACTGCCCTGTACAATAGCCACTTCTGGACAGTAGTTGCCATTTACTTCGCACACAAACTTACCCTCCCGGGTCCTGGTACATTGTAGGTTTCAAGTGCAAGCCATCCTTGCATGTGATATATTCTTTAACATTAAGTTGTATAATGAACAGTGAGTGAGCAGTGGGACAAGTGAAAGTGTCTCAGTATCGCATGCCATTGCTGACTAGAGCCGATTGATTTGCATCTAAATGGCGACCATGCTGACGGCTGCTTTCCATGGCGACAGCCGACTTCATCACTGTATCTAATTATCGTCCGGTGCCAAACCGAATTGAACAGCCAAATTTAATTTAAATAGAATTAATCTCCAATCATATTTGTTGACTCACATCAAGCTGTGGTTTGGAGTTTGGACTTTGAAGTGGCATGCGCACCACTTCTACTTGACTGCATGTGTCCCTCGAAGACATCACGCCATCTGTGTCCACAGTTTGTGCTTAGCAAGTCAATTGACTGGCAGTGGTGTGGCAGACCACCAGGTTGCGGTCTCTGACTCTGAACCATCAATGCTTTCAAGCTCATTTTATTGCGTCATGGCCAGATTTAACTTGGTCCTTATTCTCTTGTGCTCAATGTGCTTAGCGGCATTCACCCTGGCAGTACTTGCTCTCAACGCTCAGCTCAGAGCATTAAAATGAAACAATGGATGTCTCATAGAAACCAATCTATCAATTGGCCTTGCCTTGGCGATATAGAAACGCCGATCTGTTTTTGCTGTAAATTCACGGAATTTAATTATACAAAACAAGCATTTGAGTTGATTAAATTGATCGCGATCGCACACGTCGATGGCCGGTCCATTAGGGCGCGATTCAGTTAGTAGAAGTGGTCTCTGCTTGTCTGCCGTCACCTCGGCTTCGATTGGGTTTAATTAATTCCGACGACGTGCTAACACGTCCGATTTGACAAATTTGGTGCGACACGCAAAGCCATTGGGCCGCTAAGTGTGCGCATTGCGGCCTAGGCCTCCAATTGACTGGCCCGCACACTCGCGCGCTCTAATTGCATCGTGATTTGTCTGACGTTATCGTCATTGTCAGTGGTGGCCGCGGCAGTGCCGCTGATCCGGACTAATTGAAATAGGCGAGTGAGAGAGCGAGAGAGAGAGAGAGAGAGAGAACGAACACGGGCAGCGCGCGCGAGCATATGATCACTTGTGTCGAATCGCTTGTCAGGCGGTTGATTTATACGTACTGGCTTGTGCGTTAATAGCACAAACATGGCTTTTGACATTTCTACTTGTCGTCGGTCGCGTTGCTACGATTTATGGCTGGCCTGCTGCTCTCGCGGCAAGTTATCGAGCCCGATAAGAACTCTAATGAATGGATGAGTGAGTGGCCAGTGGTGGTGTAGTGCGTAGACAGCAGAGCGGTCACTGTGCACGCCTGTCATCGGCATCGGTGTGCGCCAGTCACTGTCAACCAGTGCAAGCAGCGATGAACCAGTGAGAGTGCCAGCGAAGAGCCAGACCTTGTCCCAACCAACCCCCGCTGTGGATTGATGACCGGGCGCCAGTAACGAGCTCCACTGTTTGTCACACCAACGCCTCTTAACTCAGTTCCCTTAGCTGCAGCTCAATTAAGTCACCAGGTTCGAGACGGGGTGTGGCCGAGAGGAGAGAACTGCAGAGAAGCAATTCAAGTGTACAACCCCAGAGATAAACCCTTAGGGATTAGTGATCATTGCTTGGGCCTCTATTAATCATCGACTAGTGCCGAGTGGAAATTGGGCGCTGAGACGAGCCAGTCAGACTCATCCACAAGGACGACAAGTTAGACGAGATCGAAAATCGATTAGGGCCCGAGCCCATCGGTGATGCATGTCGCGGCATCATTAATTGTCTCTGGTGGGCCTGCAAACAAGCCAGTGGAATCATTTGCGGCGGAGTCCTCTCTCTGGCCACGGTGGGCCCAACGATCTTTGCACTCTACCCAATCCCCGCCGCGCTAGTGCCGAATCAACTCTACCCGATGCATAGCTTAAAATTAATTATCTGTGTCGTGGAAGCACGCGTTAGCGGTAGACCGCACAAGCAGCCACTCGCGCGGTTATTATTTGCAATCATTCATTGCCATTGTTGGTAAGTGCCAGAATAAATGTCAGCATTCACTTTAAAGATGCTCAGCAATCATCGCCTCTGCTTGCTGATGCTAATGATTTATAATGGCAAAGTAGGGTGAGAGAACGGGAGATCGTCGGCAGTGAACAAGAATTTAGGTATTCTCGGGTCTCTGCTTGCCAGACTGTCGCTATTGTGCGAAGGGCTGTGCGAGAATAATCGAGCCATAAAGACCGGACGCAGTCGCCAGCTCGGCTCCTTGGTGCGGCTCGGTCGAGGGGCATATTGCGCGCACCACTGGCCCAGCGCACCAAATGCCTCCCACCCAGTGCACGGGCCATTCTTGCGACGGATTCTTTTTTAATTATAAATTAACTTTACTGCATGGTCTAGGCTTGTGGTCGAACTGGAGCACTGCAAGTGAGTGGAGACGAGCAGTTATGACGAAAAGTGAGACGCTTACATTTTTGAAATAGCTGTGGCTGAAATAATGTGTGCGCCTTGGAGTGGCAGGCGCGAGTGCGAGGCCAACTGGCACTGCGCCATGCCAGTGGCCTGGCTCTATCGATCACCACCATGGCACACTCCCACCCCTTGGCTTTCCGCATTTGCACTTTGCCTTGGTATTAATCACACATATTTTTTTATTATTTAAAATACAGTCACATTCCAAAGAAATGTGGACGTTATATAAGTGTGACAGTTGTAAATATTTCATATTCACTCGCTTATTAAATTGGTATATTCATCCAATGTGTATATACACCCATAGTTGCATCATCATTCACGCTCTATTGTCGTCGCAACCGCAGCTTATTTGGAATGTAAAAATGAAAATTCGAAAGAGCAAGCAAGCGAATCGCGTTGGTGCAGTGACAGAGGCGTCGCTTGGTACTCTTGCCAGGCGTCCTCGGCCTCGGGTCACTGGACAACATGATTCATGGCCGCCACCCAACACGGAGTCTCACCCACCAACTCGGAGTGCTGCGATGCTACTTGCCACTGGTCAAGCTTCATCTAACTCGCCACTGTTCCGGGCTTGTTGACTCTTGATTAAGCGGCATTAAAGTGATATAAATTAAACTATATATATTAGATATTAAGTTGATCCACTAAACTTAATAAACTAAATGACAAACAATATCCAAGCGACAAGCGCCAAGTTTTAATTAGCCCAAAGCGTGTTGCGACGTGCGGCAATGGCGAGTGGTGTGATGGGCACATTTGCATCTGTCCCCCTACCGCCAAGCTGCCCGGCGCGCTCCAACTCTTCCCTCCGCAGAGGCTCAAATAATTTCTTACTTTAATTTCTAAGCTGATGGCAAAGTCAACTCATGATAATATGCAAATGAAAGTTAATTTAGACCTGACGTTGTCTGCACACCCGCCAGTGCCCATTTATGCAAGAGATGGCGAGATTGGTGCGATCGATAAGACGAACCGACAGAGAACTCGGTTGGGAAGGTGCATTGGATGAGACAAAGACTCAAGTCGCTTGACTGAAAGCTCGGTCTGGTGTGCATCTACCAGCTCTATGCCATTACTCAAGAACGCCTTCTTGATGGTTCCATCAAGTCTTTTAGCAATTAACATCAATCTCGCTCATTTGACATTGATTCTACATATGCAAATATTGCTAGGTAAAAGAAGGGCCACAATGGTTGGTGTGATTGCTAATGAATAAAACCAAGACAGGTCTACTGGTTTCTTGTAGTCTGACCGTACTAGCTTAAGTTTGCACTCCTCTAGTCGACCGATTTGTAGCGAAAGTAAGCGATTGTGTTACGAGTCTCGAGTTACTGTCACCAAAGCCCCGAATTGGTCCGTAGCAAATCGCAGCGAGGGTCAAAGAGAGGATGGGTGACCGGGAGCCAAGCAACCTTCTAACGGGTGGCATCAAACATAGCACCAATTCAATTTACTCTTCAGTCAATTTCGCGTGTACGCCAATCAAAGATTAGAGATTCTGTTTGGCACAGGGCCGTGGTCTGGCGTCGCAGACTAGACCTTTGCTGCCGAACCCTGACACTCGCCGCAGCAGCGTTGACTTAATGACACGTGTCACACGATTATTTTATCTATCGTTTCACTAAGCTTATTAACTGGCCTCGTGTGTGTCAATGACATGCAGTGGTGCAGCAAGCCAGTGTCGCGCCAGCCACCGACCCACCGGCGTGCGGGCGCACTCTCCCATTGCGCCAGTTGAGTTGCTCGGGCAGGCGAGGGAAGCAGTCGCCCAGTCGGATACTATCACCAGTCGATCTGGCACGTCATTAGGCCGCAGTGCCACCACCATCATCACCGTTGCCACAGTCCTGAGCAGCGTCGCGTCACCACGGCTCGTCAGTGCCTAGCCGGCATTGGCCAGTCAAGTCGGACTCTACAACCAGTGCCAGTCCTCAGTTAATTATCACCAGTTAGTGACCGTGGCCCAACACTGTGAAAGTTGATTTGGACATGATACGCTGGTAGCAGGTCGATACAAGGTTAGGCAAACAGGATTTGTTAGACTTTCGTTCTTATCTGATCAGAGTCTGATTAATCTGAGGTTCATTGTGCTGGTGTGATGCCAACCGCTCACGATGATCATCACCCTCTTCCTTGGTTTGATGCTGCCACCGAATTTGAGTCAGTCGTTTTTGAAGTCATAAAGTTTCCAAACTGGTTCTTTAGGTTAACCTTAGCAATTGCGGGGATTACTTTACAGCTGATAGTGGCATTCATTTGAGTGAAACCTTAAACTTGAATTTTTAAAATACTATTGCATTATCTCAAAAACAAAGGTAGTCAAACAATAGTCAAATAAGTTATCCAAGAAGTAGTTTAATAGTCAGACAAATCCTCAGAGTATGGTGGTTTAGAGGTAAAAAAGTTTTTATACTGTTTTTATAGACCCTTTTAGCATTGTTGTCCGTTAATCAGGTTATCAGCGAGAGGGTGAAATGGATTAATAGAATTAACACATTATAATAAAATTATTTTATTTAAAAATACCCAAATCTGGTTTGAGATATTTCTGAGATATCTTGAAGTACTTGGGAATAAAATATTCAGCTTCATAGCAAACAATAATGTTGATAAAAAAAAGTTGGTGTCACAAGATGTGATAGAAGTATTTGTTATCCAGAATGAAATGATCCTAGTGCTAGTGTTGTGCTCTCAAGCAGTCCTCGGTTAATTATCACTGGCCAGTGGCAGTAATTGAATTGTTGGCGGGCAATGGTTGGCTTGCCACCATCACTAGATCTAGTGCGGTCCGATCTACGATCCGCGATCGACGCGCGGCAGGCGACACTGCATCTCGCACTCGTGCAGCCGCTCGTTTCCTCTGTCGCGCACATCTCTCCTGAACCAAGAAGACGTAGCAGTGCTAGGCCAAGCCGCACTCGGGTGCTGATCGAGCACTGTTTTTGAATGTCAGACGGAAATTGAGGTGCATTATCAATAGAAAGCGGCCTGGGCCATTTGTAGCAGGCGAGGACCGATGGCGGCCACTGTCGCGTCTCCAGTAGTCATTTATTATTTAGCTTTATCTCTTGTTTGCACTCAATTCATCAATGCAATAACCTTAGATCATTGGAAGATGTATTTGGGCTAAATTGGACAGCACTGGTCTATCTTGGTTTCAAACATCTAACCTGGTAGGAGGACAAATTGAAGTCCTGTCGTCGCACTAGTGCTGTTGACACGTCGCCCAGTTCAGTGGCCAAGAAAGAGCTATCAAAGCAGTGGTCTGTCTGCGCCCCCAAATCCACTCATTTACAAGTTAATCGAATCCATGCCTCGGTATGCCAGCGCGTCAATACCAGTACATGTCGAACTCTGGCCCAAACCCTCTGCCGAGCTGATTTGGTATCCTGTTTTGGTGTCTGTGTACCTTCCGATAGGCGACATCACTGGATAGCACAAACTTTGAATAATCAGAATGATATTAGAAAAATTTTACCCAAGTTTTAAGATCTTTGAGGGTTTTCTAAAGTAAAGCGATTTTTATAAAGTTTATGAAAAATCGTTTGATTTTATGCAAAAACTTCCAGTGACAAAAAAATTATAAACTTTTCCAAAAGCTTTCTAATTCACTCTGATTATCCTAGGATCTGAAAGTTTGTTGATAACACCAACCAGTAGGTGGCATGATCCAAAGTTAATATGAAAAAAATTAGCTTCACATAGAGAAATGGTGGAGAGAAACGCTGTACTAGATAGAAGTGGACCGGTGCGCAAACGGTGATGCGTAAAATTGGCCTGTGCCCAGTGGCCAAATCAGCATTGGGTGCGATAGCGACCAGTGCCACCACCAACAATGCCCAAATGGGTGAAGGAGGCACACCCTTTGATATGAGCTGGCCTCTACCGCCGCGCTTGTGCTCCTGCACTTCTCATCACCGCCTCTTGCTCGTTTGCTTATTCTGAGCATTCATCAAGAATTTATCAAGCAAAAAAAGTTCGAATATGGCAAAGACAATAGAGAGTAGAGCATGGGACATGGGCAGCACAGGAAACGCCAGCAATTATGAGGAGGCAGAGTGGCGATGCGCGCCACTGACACGACGCCCTGTTCCACCGCACCGGCCACTGTGGCAACCATCATGTCCTGTCACCGTTCACTAATGAGGATCACTGGCTCGCGTCGAGTGAGACAGGCCACACTGGCGCCACTGGGTGCGGCTCGCCTTCAACTCGATCAGCCACCAGGCCAACGATGTCTTTCTCCTACACCCGCTTGACCTCGCCATCACTCTATAACTATAAGACAAGTGTCGCTCGCCACTCTCCTCTCGTTAATTGTCTCCATCACTACGACCTCGATCAGATCTATCCTATGTTAACCACTAGATTTCCCAATCATCCCCATGATACCTAATTCTGTTTTTTTAAATTGTAGTGTCACAACACTTGAAAATTCATGCTTCTAAACTTGGCGATGAACAATCGTAATCGAGCACTACTGCTTCTAAAAGTCAATTGAATGGATGAGATTCTGGAAAGTTATCAATCGTATTAGCAGACAAGCTTTGGCTTGCATAAGAATTAAACTCTACTGAGTGTCGATTAATTTAGATAAAAGCATTGATCCGTGAGAAGCCAAATCAAACTGTTTTGCTATCGTCACGAGCGCACCGCTAACCGCGTGGCTTCACTCGCTGCAACGATCGGCGCGTCGATCGAATTAATCCAGTGCCATATTCCCAAATGTCAAAAGCGGATTAGAATCTAATTGAATGCACTGCCAGTGACGCTTGCACGATGGACGTCGCTGATGCTGCAATCCTCTATAGATATAGATAGGCTTGCTCGACCATCGTTGCCTCCACTCTACAACTTATTTAATTAAGTCTTTTCGTGGATTAGCGTTTGAAAGGCTGCATTGCAGCAGAAAAATTGGACACTAATATGATTTAGTTCGCAGCTCTACTGGGTACGGCCAACCTGACCGTGTGCCAGAGGGCGACCTGGTCTAGGTCACCTCGTGCGCCGTGCCAAGCCTCTCGTGATTTGGATCATCATTTCAGTAAATAATTAAATCTGTATTAATTTAATTGACTCAAATCGTTGAATAGTGTTTGAATCCGATCGGAAGTGGGAAATCAATAACGGAAGTTTTATTTTTAATTTGCTTAGACGCAATTTGGCGATGATAAAGCAGTGTGCGAACGAGTGCCACAGGACCAACGAGGCAGAAGTGCGCGCACTGACCCTGGTCGTTGCTCGATGCCTCTGCTGGTGCTTTGGTAATGGTGATTGCATAACAAACCAGCCGCGGTGCAATTATCGAGAGACCAGATTCCCCAAGCAGCGCCGACGGTACTCATTAGTCCGCTGTTTAGTGCCAATTGGATCGGTCTGACACTGCTTGTCGACTATTATTCGCGCCTCTCTGCGCACACCGAGTTCGCGTTACTTGCCAAGTCTGGCTTATAATGAATTTAAAGTTACATCGTTCATTTCTACATTTGCACAAGTGCAGCGTGGGGCCCAGTGAAACAAAACAAACATTGAACGTGCGAGGTGGTGAGCGGAACAAGCAAGCCAGTAGCCGTGTCGAGTGTTTGCATTGAGAGGAACGATACTCGCGGCAGCGGGTGCCGGCTGTTAGCAAACATGGCGCGACCAGTGTCAATACTACAAGGCGACAAACGCGCCCACGGCCCAGAGGGACCTAGTGTCAGTGCAACCGCGCACCAAATTACCCACTCTTCTTCACCTCCACCAACCTGCAGGCCTAGCGGGAGAGCGAAAGCAAGACAAGGCCTCACTATTGGCCAACATGCTTTCTGAGGCTCATCCTCGGATGTGACCACACATTGTAATAACGTGACAACACTGATGTATGAAATATGCTCTAAATAATTGTAACAATTTAAATTTAATTAAGTGAATGAAATCTATTTGAAGAAGCTACCAAAAAGTGAACGAGATATTGAATTTATAATGGCTTTCGACAAAAGCCAATTGTTAGTCAACACAAAAGAAAGTTTTGCACTGAATGGCGCTCACCGAGAAGAGAGCGAGAGAACGAGACTGACAATAATCATGGTAGTCTTTTGATGGGCTGCCATATTAGCCGCATCGAGCTTAGTGATACCATTCGAGCTGCCGGAGCGCCGAATTGGCATCGAGGAGAGCAGACATTGTGAAAATGATGGTAATTGTCGAGTCGCGCGTTAATCGAGAGAAAGGCCAGCAGAGGCGCCGCCGTAGCCCTCACCAGAATTGACTTGGCCAAGATGCGGAACAGTGAAAGTACTGCTACTGTTGATGTTAGAATGGCAATTCAATTACAACAGTACCACCAGTGTCGCAGGATTGAGCCGCCTCAGTGGTTAGTGTGTGGAGGCAGCATGCGAGCAGTAACGATGAGACAACAAATCGACATAACAAAGGCAATTTGTACTTCTTTAGAGTCTATACTAGCTTTAATAGCACTTAATTTAATAAAATAAATGATTAATGATGCCAAACAGACTCTCATCCAGTGGCGCCAGTGGGTAAGCCAACACTAGGGGCTTACCCAGCTGTAGTGATAGCACCATCGGCGCTATCATAGCTAGCACCAACGGCATTGTCGCCACTTTCTCTCTCTCTCTCTTTCTCGGAGTCGCACCGTGCTCGAACCACAGGGATTCGGAACAAGCTCAACGGCCCGGCAACTAGTTCATGGTGTCAGCATGATGGTGGCATCCGCATTATATAACTGGGATCTGGGCAAAGCTAATTGCTAGGCTGCGGCTGATGGTGCCGCGCAGCTAGAGCTAATGATGCCGCGTAGCAGTAGTCGCCAACCGCGCGCGCGGCCTCAACTTGTGCCAATGAGCCATAGAGATCATTGCAGCATGCCCTAGGCCCTAGACTAGTGCGACACGCGCCGGCACAGTCGATTTGCATGCATTTGTCCCCCACAAACATCGAGCCAAGTTGTCAGCAAGAGGTCTCATTGGGAGCCATGAAAATTAATTAGTCTAAGCTTGACTTGTTTTGGGCATCCAAGCCAGTACCAGTGGTTTGAGCAAGGTCGTTTTCAGACATCACGCAGCCTTTGATTTGAACAGCAAAAACGCACTTCTTCCACAATATATCCAAGAGACAAATTAGCTTTCGTTAAAAGTAATTACGCGACCGACCTTGCCACACAGCCAATTCTGGATTCTATTCATAAGCATTCGGTAGCGACCAGAAGCGGCGTTGGCACAATAGGTTTCCGAGACAGACTGCGCTTGACCTGAGAAGCCTATGAATAGAATAAGCGATCGTTCGAAGACAGTAAGCCGCAGGCTATACCTCTTGGCTCTTGCGATAACTGTAACGGATCCCTCTCCGTAAACCAACAGTCACTTACAGGCGCTAGATTAGAGGTGGCAACTGATGCAACCTCCACTTGCTCTGTGAGACCAGAGGATCATAACCAAACTCCATCCAGTTAATGAGGTCTGAGGTCTACTACTGGATTTGGTCACAGCACGAATGAAGTGGAGTGACGTAGATCGGCGGTGGGCGATGGTCGCGGCTAGGCAGCCAGCTCATTACCGCATCAAGTCAACTGCAGCACCAAGGAGAAGCCAATCTCTCTCCCTCTCTCTCTCTCTCTCTCTCTCTCTCTCTCTGACTAACTCAGTGTGCCGGTGGTAGTGTTGTCAGTGATTCAGTCAATCACAACACGCTGACACACGCTGGCATCGCATCGATGCAGGACGAGTGGAACGCGTGCGCAGCGCCAATAGACCGAGCGACCCACCACCAGAAAGACAGACACAGACAGACGCAGGCTTGTTTACGTGCAATCGATCGATTGAAAGAAAGCGAGAGAGAACTCCATTGAAGCGGCCACGTGCGGGCATCGCTGCTAGTAAGTGCATGCAAGAGTTTGAAATTAGCACAATGAATGAATTGGAGTGTTTGGACCAGCAGACGACATTGGCAGTGGTGGTGGCAGTGATTGTGCGCGCTCGCCAACCACACGTGATCTGCCACTCGCTCGTTGTCGCCCAAGCACCTCTTATGTCCCAGGCCAGTAGTTGACCAGAGTCATATCGGTCGCCAGACGTGTTTTGATGCGATGAGACGGATGCTCACTGGCCGACTGAGCCGAGTGGTGCCGATAATGATAGACAGCTTCATTTGGCGAATTATCGGCACCACTCGGCTCAGTCGGCCAGTGAGCATCCGTCTCATCGCATCAAAACACGCACTCGGGTCTGCCACTGCGAGTCTGCGAGTTACAAAACATTTTAATTAAAAGCAGCTTTGCTAACACTTCCGCCGACGTTGCGCGAGCTGAGTGAGTGAGTGGTGGCGCGTGTGCCGCACTACTGCTGACTCGACATTAGTCAGTCTGGTTTTCAATTTGTAACCACTGGTTCTGTTCAAGATACTGTTTTTTAAAAGTTAAAACACCAATCTAGTTAGAAGACAAATACAAGTTGGCGACGCGACGGTAACCGAACCGATTAATGGCGCGGTGCTCAAGAAGGAGGCGTCAGGAGAGCACTCAGCTCGCCACAGTCTTTATTACTGAGCCATGTTGGCTGATTGAAGACTCACGCTGACGCGACCAAGAGCAGCGTAGCAGAAAATCAATCGCCGAGGTCCAAAGGAGCCGATTTGGGCCGGAGACAGGCAGGCGGGAAAAAGGGCCCGGCGAAAGTCGATCATGTGACAAAGGACCAGGTGGTAGCCCAACACTAGCAAGCAAAGCAATGCGTGCTTTTCACGTCGTGTCTTTCTTGCGTTATGTTTGTTCTTAATAATGTTTTAGAATGTTCTACAATTAAACTGACAACATATCTAGAACAACTAGAGCAATAAAGTATAATTTTCAGAATTGCCGTGCATTTTAAGTTTAAAGTTTCAGCCCACCTTGAAGTATTTTCTCGACTCACAGCAAAAACTAGTTAGAAATTTAAATTTAAATAAATTTAATAAGATTTCGAAAAAAACACTTTCGGTAATTCTAAAATTCGTGAACTTAACATAGAGTTTCTTAAGACAATTCCCTAAAGAATCGGATGTATTGCCCACCATATTAAAACCAAGTGTGTCTAATGCACCCCTCAGAAAAGCATAAGATGGTCAGTGTTGGGTTAGCAAAGATTTGCAGGTGTCGTGAAGAGGCATTGTGCGGAGGACCCTCGGTGCTTATCTGCTACCGCTGCACTCGGTTCGGCTGTTACCGGCTGGAGCGGTGAGGCTTGTCGCATAGCGGCAGGATTTGCATGGAGTGGCGAGCACTACTGAGCACTACTGAGAGCACTCTATTGAGAGCGAATGTGTTGGACGGTCCAATCGGCGCGGTGGCTCGCTCTACGCGTTCACCTAGTTCACCGGTCGCGCTCCTTTTCCCATTCACCGACACAATCTGCTCCTAGCCAGCTAGTGCAAGAAAAATTAAGTTTTGCGTCGTCTTATTTAAGCCGAACAATGACAAATAAAATGCAAACTCTATTGTGTTCGAATTTAGGGCTCTTTTCATGTGACAGTCCGATGCACAATGGCCATACGGCATACCGAGCTTCGCCAAGACGAGAGCAGCCGGCGAGACGAGTGGCAGGGCCAGGCACGCGGTATGTAAGTATGTAAGCCTAGCTCAAGCTTGGTTCCCATCGCCTCTTAGCCAAACGCAGTAGCACTTTCTTGTCCCACTGGCCGGCTTATTAGCCAGTGATATATTGAATCGTGCTCGCGGCACATGATGAAGAACGGAGCGGTCGAGCGATAGCGACAGCCTAACTCCACAGACCTTGCTTTGAGCACTCGGGCCAATTGCTCCCGCACTGCGGCACTGCAAGCCCGCAGTTGGAGAGTAAAGATGCCTACTCGATCCCGCGACACTGCAGGCCATGGCCTCGACACTACATTGCTTGAGCCGTACGGCTCATAGCTGTGCTACTGATGAGGGTGACAACTTACCCGCGATGAAATGCACTATCGGAAGTAATCGGATTCATTATAGGATCAAAAATTGGCCGATGGAGTAGCGCCACCGATGCTCCACCTCAGTGCGATGTGAGCGAGTGGCAAGTGAAGAGGAGAGTGCGGCGCCAGCAGGAGACCGATCGAAGGGCCCCTACTCTCCCGCGGCTCGCTTCTCATCCTCGCTTTCTCTTCTCTCTCTCTCTCCATCTCGGCTTGTGCCTGGGCACGGGTGCGCGCCCTTTCCTACAATAGCACCCAACACACAAAACCACTGGACGCCACCGGACGGCATGCATGGCACATGGAGCACTGGGCACTGTTCCACTCATCACTCCCACCAGACAAGACAAAACAGAGTTATGGCGATCTACAAAATGTCAATGAATCACACTCTTCTTCACGAATCACTCCTGTGTCCCCTGGTCGGTCCAATTCAAACAATAGTCGGACATAATTTGCACCAAATTTAGGAACAATTTAATACCTAAACAAATAATTCGAGTATACAAGGCAATTTAAAATTTCAATAGTGCAAGGCTGATAGAACTCGAAATGGTTTAAATTGCCTTCAAGCAAACAATGATAGTATCAGTAGAGGATAAACCCAGATGAATGTAGAATCCATATTGTCTAGTACATATAACACCATTGCTCACAATGAAAATCGCTCCAAACAAATTTAAATGATGACCAAGATTAGTTTATAGCTTAAATAAAGTTTTCACCAATAATTGCATCATCAAATTTGAAAACAAAAACATATAGTATTTATGCACGAAACCAGACTAACATTTGACACAAACAAACAAATAGAGAGAACAATAATTTAAAAAACATTGTTGTGTGTAGAAAGCGTGTATTGTATAGTGCCCTTTGTGTATGGTTGTCCCGACACCACCAATTGAATAATATACTCCTCTGTGGAACAATCGCAATGTGCAAGGCGATGATATGCTTGAGCTCACCTTAACAAACTGTTGATTAAATTTTACCTTTCCAATTTTAATGTAATGAACAACATTAACAGGTGCTTTACACATAAAAAAAGAAACAATGTAACATGATCGATCTTCTAAGATCTGGATGCTTATGTAGTGACATCTAATAATCGCAAAAGCAAACAGTCATACATGCTTTCCATCTTATTTTGGTGCAATTTTTCTCAAAATAGACTGTTTTACTTTAAATGTTAAAATTTCGACTAAAAACATGTTATATTTATGTCGGAACTTCAGTAATAGGCTGGTCTCAATCTTAAATCTGGAAGCTATAAAGAAGTTTACTTATCTTTAGGCCAGAGTAGGATTATCCAGATAGAGAAGAGAGCCAATGGAATAAGGCAGTTCATGGCTTGACAATAGAAGATAGACCCATTTTTAGTGGGGTGGAATAGGCATCAATCAAGCTCATTTGCCTTATGATTCCATCCCTAGTGGATCGGATCCGTGTTGCACAGGGCAAGCGGCCAAGGAGCAACTTAAGCAACGCATATAAGTACGAGGTCACGTTAGCATATGAAAAGAGAGTCCTTCTGAACTAGTTCTACGAGACCTTATCAATCCTCAAACCAATCATTGTTTACTCATGAACAATTCCTTACCCTAATTTTTACAATAACAGGTTGTAGTAACCCAATTATATGATTAATGAAGTCCAACAATCAAAGATGTTTGGATATATCTATTACACAATCTAACCAATAAAGACTTGCCGGCAAACCGACAAGGGGCTCGCGTTCGAAAATGAAGCAAAAAAGTTGTTTTTAAAAGCTAGAAAAATGATTTTGAAAAAAACATTTAAATAATTACATGAAAATATGTATATGAAAAATATTAATATATTTGAAAATTGATTTGAGACTAAATGCAGAACAAAATGTATTAAAAATGCTTCAAAACATGATAGAGCAGATTGAGAACGAAAATATTGCCAAACATAAAACAACAGAGTTATGAAGAGCTAAATAACGTCATATGTGAATTGACTCATAAGCGAGCAATTGGGATGGTTTGTTTACATTTAGTGAGCAGTGAGTGCCACAGTGCGCTGCAGTTTGGTCTTGGCAGCAGCTAGATTGCAGTTAGCTAGCTAGC
>DVQH01000447.1:0-24032 GCA_018231625.1 Papilio phestus
GCGCATACTCTAAACATTGATCCTCCTCAATGTCCTCAAGTTTCACAATATCAGCGATACCATTGAATTATCCTTTACTATTTCCACGGGGGTAACTAGCCAGAATAAAAATTATGTATGTTGGTCCGTTATTAACATTCCATCTACTATCGTAGAGTAAAATAATTAAAGTTGTTAATCTTCTTCCAGATTTAAAACAACTTTTTAAAATTTATTTATTAGAAGTTTAAAAGTAGTGCTTTGAATTGTGAGTGTGGTATTGGACGAAAAGTTAGAAAGTGAGATCGAGTTGGATTGGTTTCTCTACTCCCTTCACACCCCCAACTGTACTAGCACTCTTGATGTCTATCTTGCTTTAACCCGAAGGAGTACACACAGAGAGGGAGAGAGAGAGATACACACCTCCCGTGTATGAGTGGAAGTAGTGGTAGAGCAGGAGGACCAGTGCACCACCACGAACTGTACCTCGACCAAGCATCTCGCGTTCGACTTGGTGGATATAAAAACCTGCCAGAGCAGCACTGGTGCCAATGTGACTTGACTGACTGCCTTGCTTGGTGCCACTGTTGCCACCAACACCGCCAACCCATCACACTGCAAACTGTAGGACGAACATAATTCGTCTGTTCGAGGCACGCACCACACATTCGACTTCGCATTCGGAGCCGCGCGCTAATTCCGTAGCTCTACGAGCTCTTTCAATCACTTGCTCGAGCCCAACGCGTAGTCTCTCTCTCTCTCTCTCCTTCTCTTTCGCATCCCACACCACAGCAGCACCTTGCTTCCCCTCCCCTTCCTCTCACTTTTCCTCAACCTCCACATCAACCAATTCTCCCTGGCTTCTTCATTCATTCGACACCCCAAAATTAAACTTTAAAACCGAAAGTGTATGTATGTCTGTGAATGTTGAACAAAAAATCATCACTAAGTATAACTGCTAAATTTTCCATAGTGTTTTGTGAAA
Organism: Papilio phestus; assembly: GCA_018231625.1. Classification (NCBI taxonomy): domain Eukaryota; kingdom Metazoa; phylum Arthropoda; class Insecta; order Lepidoptera; family Papilionidae; genus Papilio; species Papilio phestus. The sequence goes on from DVQH01000447.1 coordinate 965, forward strand.
GTCTATACAATTGAAACCAAATTCAAATTGTGAAATTAAGATTCATGAAGAAATTTTCAATTTAATATAAATATATTCATTGATGTGTTGAAGTGATTTAAAACATTTTTTATTGTTCTAGTAGTAGAATTGCAAGTGTAGTTTTCTTTGTTCGTATTCAAAGTAAGTAATTTCTTTAGATGCCAATCAATATGATTCTTTATTTTATTCATTTATATATCTTTCTCTGAATGTGACAAATCTAAATTCATCAGCTTGATCAACCTAATATTTTAAGTCTACGTCACAGTTAATGTCTGTTGCGGTCATATAGACATGTAAATTAGCTTGGCAAAGCATGAAACCCAGTGCTCAAATTGACCAGTTTCTCCACCCCTCATTAGGCCCCTCTTCCAAATGAGCTATTGTTTCCTTGATTTGCATTCTCTTTTACTTTCTTTTTTTTGAGGATACTCATCATTCAAATGATTGTATAGACATGTTTGTCTCCAAGCTTGTAGAATCTCATTAGTAAAAAAAAATTAACTAGTTTTTTCAGTCAAACTTGTTTTGGCAATAGTCTATTTTTTTTATCTCACCGATCTTTGCAAATTAGTTTTTAATTGTTTCTTTCTTAAATTGTATTTGTTAAGGAATTTTCATTTGTTCATGGAATTTGATCTTTAATTGAAATCTAACACTGCCCTAAATTAGGGTTCTAAACAACACCACCATTGTTGTGCAGGAATTACAATTTTAACTCAAAATTTTATATATATCAAAAACAAAAAAGGAATTTACCACTTGTTATTTTTTTTACCGTAGTTCCAAATTTACTTTTTCTTTCATTCATCTCTCTTTCTCTCTCTCTCTCTCTCTCTCTCTCTCTCTCTCTATAATCATGGCATGATAGCAACAACTCTCGATGATTGCCTCAGCTACCCAGTGGCAGTTAACCGTTCACCGCAATTTCCCAAAAACACTGTATTTTTAGCAAACCGAATAGCAACATCATTTCCTAGTTTCGCTGTCTGAGTCGATTTCGAAACACCCTCCTCTCTAGTGCTTGTTTTGCTGGAGAATTTAATTTACACGCTTCTTCAGACAGTCTCGTCTGGTCTGGTCTCTCTCGTCTTCACTCTCTCTGATTGCTTACCAATATATACTTTCAAAAACAAACATAGTTATATATGCGCTCTCTCTCTCTCTCTCTTCTTTTGGATATTATCGTCACATAATCATTGGTGTTTATATTTTTAATATATTATGTATATATGATATCTTGGTTTAGTGCACAGATGTAGATTGCTCGACTTTTCAAACATAGAGAAAAAATTGTTTTTCACTTTGATACAAAGCAAAGTAAGTTAGTTATGTTATACTATTTGGTAATCTAAAAACGTGTAATAGCTCCGTGCTCATGTAATAGCATTACTATATTTCTGAATTACGAATGAAATGTTAAAAGAATGAGATAGGACACTTTGGTATTTTGTTTCCATTCATTCTTGAACAATAGAAAATTCGATTAATGGAATTAATATACAGTTTGGTGGTATTTTCTGACGACAGGATCTGCCTGACTTTCTCTCTCTCTCTCCCTCACTCCTGGTGTGTTTCACATTGAGAAGATCCAATACCAACACGCCCAAAAAGTGAAATTTGTCTAGGTTCATACTCAAATTAAGTATTGAACTTGCTGTCTAGTAGTTGTTTTGTTGGTGCATTCTGGCAGTTCATCTGTACCAAAACGTCTCTCTGTTTTGTGGAACCCGTGTTTGCGTTGTTGCAAAGTTGTGACGTTGCCTTGTTTGTAGCTTCTGTTTTTGTTGTGATATTTCTGACTCTGTTTGAAACCAATCAATCGTTTATGTTTTCAAAAAAGCTTAACTACAATTTGCATTTTTAGTGTTGTGAATTGTCAAAATTAATTCATTGATTTATGTATTTGCTAAATTGTCACTGTAAAGAATCGTGAAAATTGAATAGATATTCGTATATTTTGTTATCATTTTCTAAATTACCTCACCATTATCAATCTGGTTTACTCAACGTTTCTACTTGTACGGTAAAGTCAGTGCAATCCCTCGATATCACTCAGGTTTTTCAATCTCTGTCGATGGTTTCCCTTGACACGGATTGATTTTGTCGTCATATTACTCGGTGGCTGTCGTCTTAGCTTGCAACAACCGCCACACTACCAGCATGATCTGGTTGTGGTGATTTCACTTTCATTCTCTGCCACTCACAACTTCATTTTGGGGTCAAGTTTGTGTATATATGATTATGTATTGAAAGCTTACGAGCTTAGGCTTACCACTTCTCCCTATAGAACTCTTAAATCTTTCTATCTACTACATAGAAATCAAAAGAGAGATCGCGCCAAAAAATCAGATTAATCAATCGGCGTAAGCTTTCGCTCGATCGCTTTTTCGATTGTTTTGTTGTTGTCATCCCGTCGCTCCACTTTTGCGTTCATACACACAAACACTCGAACCAACTTTGCACTTTTCCACTCGATTACAACTACGACTAGCTTTCTCTCTATTCCAATCCAAAGTATTCGTGCCTTGAGTTTTAGCCTCCTTTCTTTTATTTTTTACGTTATAAATTTAATACTTTCCTGCTGAACTAGAATTTATTTTCTTGATTATTTTTTTATATGCCCTGGTGTTTTCCTTTATTTGTTAAAATTCTTGACTTTCTTGTTACGTTAGGAGAACTTTGGAAAATTTCTACTTTCACAAGACTGACAACATTGGAAGCAAACATATTTATGTGTTTTGCAATTTAACACTATGCCAGAATGTGACTACAATTTTATGCTATACTTTTAAGACACGCACAAGTGTAGTTTGGCACTTTAACAATACTTTTCAAATTAAGTGCTTTGAGTTATGTCTTAGTAACTTAGCCTTTTCTCTATTGTTGTCAAAGTATATTTTAAAAATTAACATTTGTTCTCTTTTCTCTCTCTCTCTTTCTCTGTAGAGTGTTGGCATCAAGATGACCAACAACATAGCGACATGCAGCGAAGCTACCCCATCAGGCTTTGAGACAGCATCGGAGGCGGTGGGGAATGGTCACTGTGAAGCGACCTCTGGGAGCACCTATGAGGAGAAGCCTCCCTACAGTGCCACCACCTTGACAGTGGATCTACCCTCCTCACCACCACCTGCCCCTTCCGGACAATGTCAAGCCACGTGCAAAGAAACGCAATCGCTGAGTCTTTGGGCTGTGTTGCACCTGATCGCACTAGTTATAGCTAGTTCTACCATTAATGGTGTCGTCTTTGGTGTGGTCAACAACTTTGGAGTTTTCTATGCTCATCTCACCGAGCTCTACAAGACCGATGAGTGGATTCTTTCCACTTTTGGCGCTACTACCGATCTGCCTGATTATGCAATCATTGAAAATGCAACTACCTATGCATCTAGCAATGCTACAACCAATAGGACCACAGTTAACATCACTATGGAGACTCCTCCCCTTGTTGGATCGCTTATCGGTGAGTTCGACTTATCGAAAATTAAAATACATTTGAGATGTTGCATTTTTATTCTTATTTTAATTAATATAATCTAATGAAACAGTTAAATTTGAACGTTTTTCATCATAAAGAAAAATCGAGAATTTATTGTAAGAGAGTTGTTTTGTTTGTTTACTTTGTTTCTCCTTGTTCAAATGAGACATTTTTAAACTTCACATACACTCAGGTGATGATGTGGCTACTTTTGTTACTATCACTTGTAGATTACCATGCTGATGCGTAGTTATGTGATTGTGCAGGTTAGTTTTGTACAGTTACATTGCACTATCAGCTGTACTATCCGAAAACTTGCCCGTCTGTGGGTAACTTCCTAGGCCTTGACTCTGCAGCCACGGGTGAGACTTTGCACGACTTATCATCATCAATTTCATCATCACACTAGAAACATGCGAGGGCCCTTGGTAAATTGACCACTCCTATATTTATCTTTTGACTTTCTCACTGACACTGGCATAATCAGCATCATCACAATCATCTTCAATTACCATGGTGCATTACCGAGAGGAGCATCAGTGTGACCAGGAAAGTTTTGATTTTCGATTGCGTCGTCTGTTAAAATCATTTAAAGAGAGAAAAAAATGAGAAAGAGAGAGAGAGAGAGAGAGAGAGAGAGAGAGAAGGGGAGGAAACGTTTTTGAGGAAAGTGAACAGTGACTGTCATCAGCAAATGAAGCCAGGAGATACTTTGACCCAAAGCGGCACTAGGCAGGCACTGTCTTTAGTATGTTGCCAGGCCTTTTGATCATCATCACAATGATGATGAGTGTTTTTGTGATACAAACACAGCTAGACACTCGAAACCTAACCTCGATGATCAAACAAATCGATAGACCGAATATAGTCGTCACCTTCGTCATCTTCAGTACAACTTCTCTTGCAAGATCTATTTAGCTGTTGTCTGTTGCCAGGCGGTAGAGCTATTGTTAGAATCTGATGTCTGCCGTTCTCATTCTCTCAGTCTCTCTGCTTGTGTGTGCATGTGGTTTCATATATCCGACCAATTTGGGGCCCAATCTCCTCTCCGTGTTGTTGCCAGGGGCCAGATTGGCATTGAGTCTGTCCAAGGCCTCCTCTCCCTCTCAACTGCTACTGACACTAGACTTGATTGATCCCCCCTCTTATTCTACCCAACTATCTTGTTTGCACACTGTGTTCCTCGAAAAGCAGTCTAATAAGCTAGTCTTTCTGTGTGTTGTGCCATGTTTATTTTCGTTCTCCATCTACTAGTCTAGACTGGTCTAAAGGGGGAAACAGAAGCCAAAGTGTAGATAGTTTGTGGCAAAATGACGCTCTATTTGTTAGGACAATCTTTTTGCAAGTTTAGAACCAATAGAAATTAATTAGAATGGTTGTCTAGATCTGCCTGATAAGAAGTGCAGTGCCGTGAAACTATGTTGTTCCAAATGTAAATCAATATTCTTAAAAATAAGTAGACCAAAATAAATTAACAAGTTTAATATTTAATAAATTTTAATCAAAACTTTTGTATGTAATTTTTCATTTTCGAAAATATCTTCTTCTTTACTAAGCCTTAGGTTTGCAAAGGAGCCCCTGTTAAATGGTGGCAAACTCCCGCATAAAGCAGGATCGGCTACCCAAGTTGGAAAACTGGGCAAGGTTAGCGACAGTTGATAGAGTATCAACTTGATACCTCGGCTTACTCGTCGAATAAGCCTTACGCAGTACTCCATGCGCATGCGCACACTGGAGCATGCTAGGCCACCCGTATCAGAAGTGATAACCTCTGGTATACGTGTGCAGCTACTGAGATCGCTACTTCCCGACAGCAGGGTCTCAAATTGGAGTTAGGCCGAGTAACCAACCCGCCCTGAGAGAGACCAGAAAAGAAAAAATTTTTCTGTCCCGAGCTCAGGAATCGAATCCGAGTCTCTAGCATGGAGTCCTTGCCATTATGCTCATTTTCAAAAATTGAGCATATTTTGAGCATAATTCTAATTTGCTCAGCCTCGACCATATAATACAGTCCATATTGCCATTGAGGAGATTACTTGATTCTTATGCAATACGCCATTAGTCAAGTCTTTAGTCATTTAAAGTGAAATGTAAAACTCATTGTTGTTTTAAAATATTATAAATTTAAAAATGTAAATTAAAAAAGCAAATGGTAGTGATAGTGGAAACCTGTCAATATGTGTTTGTTGACATCACCGTCACATCCGATTTCTATTTTTAGTGGATTATGCATCATACATCAACATATATCGATATATCAGATCCGATCAAGTCTCCTCTTCCCTCCCTCACACGGTTCAGCTAGCTGATATCCGGGAAAATCGATTGCACTAAGCGGTCATACATATTTGGCATACCTTGCCAACAATGTTCTATTTTTTCCAATTCTCTGAATTTTATTGGTAATGGAGATTATATGAAGCATCATTTTTTATTTGGAATCATTTCGATTTTTCGTGCATTTTGGTTAATAATTATTAGATATTCTGGTGTAAAAATGTGTCATCTAACTTTGGAAACATATAATTAACAAACATGAAACAGAAGAAATAAAGAGAAGGAATCCTGTAGATTGACTCTGACGGTCTATCTCTGACCACTGTATTCAAGGTCATCTGATCTTTAGTTATTTCATAACTATTTTTTTGTTTCTTATCTCAATTCAATTTTTCTCATATAAAATCTTTATTGAATTTTGAAATCAATTACTTTATATTATAATGTTGAGTGATAATTGTCATACTATGAAAATCCATTTGTCTCATTCCCTCGTCTTTTATTTTATTTCCGAGCTAAGCTATATATATGTGATCTGAAGGAAACTTTTCAAATCAACCTATGTACTGCCAAGAAGCAGCTTTGAGGACATCAGTGTGCCATTCAATTGACTGTCGATTTGGTTTGGGATGCTTCATTGTGAACTAAGCTAATCGACGGATCTCGAGTTGGTGTGGTATAACACTGCAGTTGGCTGATTGGTCCCCATCAACTCTGCCATACTACTCTGTGAGTCACTCAGTGAGTAGAGTGCGCCACGTGCCGGCGCACTCGCCACCGAGGAGCCATTCTGTTGCTAGGGGCTCTCTGCAGCTGCGTGTTTCTCTGGGCGCTCTCTCGCCTCAGTCAGCACATTGGCCAATGCCAGTGTGTCTTGCTTTCACTGCTGCACAGGCACTGTGCCTCTCTCTCTCTCTCTCTCTCTCTCTGTGTTCTTGAACTTCCTCACTCTTACACTTTGACAAGGAGAACGCAGAGATACCCAAAAGCAGGCAAGCAAGAGAGTGAGAGTGACTGGTTTGTTGTCTCGATCTAGTTGGAACAGAGTCACACTTCTGGGGCACCTTGGTGTGCTGTGCAGTGCAACCCGAAAAGCACAATCCGCTACTACTGGGAATCCTACTGTGAGAAGGCCTCAGGGGGCTTAAGAGATTGAGTTCTCGCCTTCTTGATGACCTCAATAAGTCATACTGGAATATTACCCCCAACTACACACTTCAAGTCATTCTATAGTGAAGAGATTTAGTTGTTGACGAATCTAAACAACAACTCAATGGCGATAGCTATTAGCTATTTGGGTTTTTCTCGAACAGAGGTTTCCTTCATCAAACGCAGATTGAGCCTAATTTTTATTTATTTCATTCATTTTTGCATTTTTAATGATAGAAATAGAAAGAAATGAAATAAGAGATTATAAGCTTAGTAGAATTAGTGTCAATGAAGATTATATTAAACGAGAGAAAGAGAAGAAATTCATGCACCAAAATCATCTTTCAGGCAAATAAAATTTATTTCTTATTCTCTTCCGCTTGAGCGACTTTTACCCGATAGCTAGTCATTAATTAAAGTTTTTTATTATATTTTTACGAGATTTTCTAGTGAGACTCTTGTATTTTTGCACAAAAGTTTTGTGAATTACCTTTAGTCTTACTGCATTGAAAATGAGTTAATTAGTAGTAGTTGATAAGTATTATAAAATAAAATTTCATTTGATCAAGGAAAGAAAGAGCGCACTCATGCTTTAACTTTCTGTTTCTTTTTCCCATTTTGAGGCATTGATTATTGTTTCCTTCTTGTCCCAGATGACCTCTACGTGTCATGTTGTTTGTTGGAGCTATCTACCTCCCTTGATTATCGCATTATCATCATTTCAGATATAACGCAGATATTCTAAATTTATGCACTTTCATTACACAATGACCACTGCTGAAAAATGAGTTTTATCTTCACAGATGGCATAGTGTATCAATCTCGAGATCGACCTCATCTCTCTCTCTCTCTCTCTCTCTCTCTCTCTCTCTCTCTTCCAAAAAGTATAGAGAAATATTAGTTCCGCTTGCACTAGTGCCAAAATGGCAAAGTTGAATGACATTGCTAAACAAGAAAGAGAGAAAGACGTAGGTGATAGTTCTGCTACAGACTAGCAAAAGCAATATGGCCAAATGACGATGCCCTTTTTGCAGTTCAACATATGATGAGTATGCTTAGTCTGATGTTTTCTTATTCTTCTCGCATTCATATATATACGAACTTCTCTTATGTTCTACGGTATTAAAGGGAATATTTTTAGCACACTCACATGTGATAATCATTGCAATTAATTTAGTGAAGAAAACTAAACAATATCTTAAAATAAAAATAGAACTATTGATTATATTTTATATTTATTTACATTATTTGATGAATAACTTTGAATAAATAAATATTTCCTTTTCCATAAACCACTCTCTGTTTACTCTTAAACCACTTAACGGATTTCGATGGTACTTGATATCTATTATTTTAAACTTCTTTATTCAATATGAAAAATAATGGAAATGGCATGAATCCATTATTCTCTCTATCTGTTTATTTTTTACTACATATTTGGAAGGTCTCAAGAGATTGTTTATGCTGTAAAAATGCATTTTGCTATAAGAGGTGCTTCGAGTTGAAGACTGCAGTCGTCGTGAGTGCGGTATGTCAGATTTGCTAATATGTACATAACCCAAGTCAATATTTTCAAACAAATTTTACTCGTAACACGTGCACATGTGTACCCGCATGTAGTCAGGTTCTTCTTTCTGTCGTTTATTACCATTTACCGTGATTATAATCAACAAGTTTAATCTTCCTTCCCCTAAATGATAGCGATTCTAAGAGTGTGACTGTCTAAGCGCATCTTCATCTAAGTGACAGCTGATTGTGCATCTCTGATATAACTCACACACCCCTGGTAAAATTTTAAAAATAGCACCAATACAGATGCAGATGTAAATAGAGTTTGATATGTAATCGTTCTTTCTGATTGAGCTTTGTGAGCTGAAAATCACTTCTGTTGGGGAGTGTTACCCCAACGGTTGAGCCAACAGTTTGCCGACCTTGTGTTGCTGCAAAAGAAGGCGAATCAGTAATGGAGACGTAGAAGGCATTGGCAAAGAGACCGTGCGAGATGCACCTTAACTGTCGCATGATTGATGGTGCCAGTGGTGCAGAACGACATCCGCGCCTCTACCTCATCAAGTGAAAGAAATGCATACTCTTTGCCAAACTTCTCCCATCTGATTTTGTTTTTCACCACGCTTACAAGTTACCCCAAACCGTCAATTGAACTTGTAAAAAGCCAACTTCTTAACCATAGGACCAGAAGACTTTGAACGGTAAACAGATTTTTCTGTGAGGCAACTTAGATTTTGAGCTAAGACTTTTAGATTGAAGTCAATGGCAATGTAGAATGTATGTTAGTTAGCTTCAATAGACCAAAACATTTACTGATCACTAGCCTTTTCAAATATATACTGATTGATTCACGTTCGCTCTCTCCCATCTTTAAATAATTGAATCAGAGTAATTCTAACTCTTTTGACAAGATTGAACTCAGAACATGAACAATTACTTGTTTTAATTTAAAAATAATAATCATGGGATTATTTTGTTGAATCGTTTTGTAACTTTTTGTGCATTTAATTTGCAACCTAATTTGTATTTAGACTCGACTAGATTGCTGATTGCTTGTTTAATCTGTGTTTGTGTTGTTTCTTTTGATCTATCAATCAAAATGTTCAAAGCAGTCCAATTCGGCTGACACATAGTCTTTTTATGACTTGTTTATTAAATAATAATGAGATAAAAAGACACACGAGATAGAAGATATATGCTTATAATAATATAAAAGAATGAAAGTCTGTCAGCATTGTTTAGTCTTCGTCTCAGTAGCAATCGTTTCTTATCTAACACTCCATACACTTATTACAAGTACTTTGAAGCGTGGGGAAGATAAAACAAATAAGAGTCATTGTGGCAGGTCATATTACGCCATCAAGCCGGCTTGGTGCCAGTATATTCAATTCCACTCAAAAGCAAAAGGAGGATTATCTTGCTTCAAAGCTCAGTACTTGCTCGCATGACACTCAATGCATCGTGCTTCAACTGATTGATTGAACTCGATCATCCATCCACAACTTGATCAACAAATGCCTAATGTGCCTTATGGTGCCCCACCCACACAATCACATACACTCGATCTGATTACTACAATGTACCCGCATTTATAAATAAAAAAGTTAATATCTATCTATTAATATAATAAAAGGAATAATAAAGCAAATTTACAAAATAATTAATTTTTTTGTTACTATAAAAATAAATTAATAATTCTTTCGAAGGTAGACTAAAGGAGAAAATGTAAAATTTAACCATAAATGTTTAATTTTACTTCGCTAAAGACAAAGTCATTGGTTTTAAGATTAAGAGTGTATACTAAACAGTCTGTTTTGTGGTGATTACTTTGACAGCCGGCATCGGATCACTAAACATCGGTCTGATTTTCTTCTGTTCGATCTTTGCCTCGGTGCTGAGCGACCGCTACGGTATTCGGGCAGTATGTCTCGTGGGTGGTGTCCTCTCCACCATTGGCATGTATGCGAGCTCAGTCTCGCTCAATATCATCTACCTCTACATCACCTATGGACTGGTGCTAGGCATCGGTGCCTCATTAGTATACGCACCCTCACTCGCCATTCTTGGCCTCTATTTCGACCGACGACTTGGACTTGTCAATGGACTGGTCACGGCAGGCTCATCCGCTTTTTCCATCGTGATGCCGATTATGCTTCGTTGGCTGATTGACACCCAAGGCATTCCTTCAACCTTTCGCTACCTTTCATTTCTTATGGCATCTCTGGTGATCTGTGCGCTCACTTTTAAGGTATGTTTCTGGGATTAACTAGAATGTTTGTGTGGGTGCGTTACTTTTGGTATTAATCATTCGGGGAATATCTTTCAGGAGAGGAGACGTCGTCCAGAAACTACTGCGCGCAAATCATTGGCCAATATGTTCTTTTATGACGCACTATGGAAAAACAACCTCTACCTTTGCTGGCTTATATCGATTCCTATCGGACTCTTTGGCTATTTCGTACCCTTTTGCCATTTAGTTAAACATGCAGATAAGATAGGCTCAGTGTATCGCGGGGAAATTCTGGTCATGTCAATTGGCATTTTTTCGATGATCGGTCGACTTATCACCGGACAAATAGCCGATATCTCCCGCGTCAATAGAATCGTACTACAGCAAATGGCTTTCGCTTCGATTGGAGTTTTAACCATGATGCTCACTTTTGTAACCGACCTATCACTGCTGCTCGTATGTTGCGGACTAGGACTTTTCGATGGTACATTTATTTCGCTTCTTGGGCCAATTGCGTTTGACCTCGTTGGAAAAGATTATGCCAATCAGGCAATTGGACTTCTTCTTTGTTTCTGCTCGTTACCACTAACAGTTGGTCCCCCTATTGCTGGTAAGTCGAACTATATTTACCATTTTTGAATACCAAATATGATAATAGCGATAACCTTAAGCTAAAATAACCTATAATTTTTAATATTCATTTCATTCTACAGCATATTCATTTGGCATTTATGGCGACTACAAATTGGCCTTCTTTGTGGCAGGACTCCCGCCTCTGATTGCTGCCGCAGTGATGTTCAACATCACGCGTCTGCAAAGGAAACGAAATAGCCAACAAGAGGGCACTAAAGAGGATCCACTTTTAGCTGATATGAACAAAGGTCCAGGCGAAAGGATGCTTCTGCTAAATGGCAACGGCACAGTAGCTAATGGTAGCGCCAAACTCAAGTCACCGCAGTTCAGTGGCAGCCAAACGAGTTCCGATGTGCAAGACGAAAGTGTGAAGCTGCTGAACAGCAGCAGTCGACCACAACTTGTGATAGTGCCCCTCGACAAGAACGGACACACCTCTCCACTGTGAACTTTAACCTCGTCCTCTCAAACATAGTGTGGAATTTTTGTCTTAATTCAATTTCATTCGATTCTTTTATTTCGTGATTTTCAACAAGCATTGTGATTAGAGATAACTACGTAAACCAAAATCAAATTTTGTTGAATCGAATTAAAACCTTTAATAGCAGGTGTGGCATCATCGCTCTTAATATGATATTCCGAGTTACCACAAATGAGATATCATTCATTGACCATCACTCAGTTTTCCATCTGTGCTTCAATCAAATTGATTATGTATCCAATTGATGGTGTGTGTGCGAATGTATTTCGAATTCGCGAATCCTCAATTTTTCATTATTGATTAATAATGATTGTTCAAGTTATCTCGAAGACACACTAACTTTGCCACACCAATTGAATGGCCACATCTTTCCTTCCTTTTCCTTCGGTAATGCCCTTTCATCTCTCCAATTTGACTTTTGATTCTCATTCGAATTCAACCACACACCCATCTCTCACTCGCCATCTCAAACTAGGATTTTTTCATTATTTTTTATTTTAATTTTAATATATTTTTGTATGTATTTTTCCCCTTTCTTGCTCTTTATCTTGTGTTCTTTTTATTATTTGTAATAATAACCAATTTTAGTCAAACAGTTCCTGCTAAGACTTTCTTTCGGATCTTCAAAGTTCGAATTAAGCCTTATTTGGAGTAATTCCCATTTATCTCCAACCTCCATCATAACCGCCAAGTGAAATTATTTTTTTACTCCATCTCCCTTAACTTAACAAATGTTTTTTTGATTTGATATCGTTTTTCACTTTTTGTAAAGAAAAAGATTTTATGTTATATCACATGTTATTTATTTAAAGAAAAATAATGGGGATTTATTCAATCAAATATATATATTATATATATAATTAGTTAATGTAATAAAGTTTCATAATTTGATAAGTCATAATAAATTTGTGTTCTTGTGGACAATGAGTATTCAAATTTAACAAAACAATTTAAGCAGTTGAATCGGAAAATGTGACGATGATTGTTTTTTGCCCCATAATTTCAAAATTTTTTTATTAATGTTTGTTACACAAAAATTAAAAAATCCAAAATAAACGCAAGAATAGTGTTGTTTGTCAATTAGCATTATGATTGGAGAGATCAGCATAGTGTTATGGTAATACACTTCGGGATTGGTGAAGTTGAATTAGCATCATCATCAAAACAAGAGTGATGGGAAGTGGTCAAGAAAACAGAGACGTGGTTATGAGATCACCGTGAATCGGGCTCATCATCGCAAGGAAAGCATCGTGTGAAGTTTGTTGATAAAGTCGGAGAATTTCTTCTTGAAAGCCACACGAGCGGTGTTACGCTGACAGTCTAGCCCGAGCTGTTCGATAATCTCAAAAAGACCCGCCGCAATTTTGCCCTCTGCTTCGCGGTTGCCAATGTAGTGCAGTACTTGCTGGATTAGGTCGCGGTACGTGTCTTGAAAGCAGCAAATGAGAGCAAAAAAAGCCACACCCACCGAGTCTCGGAGACTAAGATCGCTGTTTTTCACCAGTTCGCAGAAGATGAACTCTATGATCACCTGAAAGAAGGGCCGGAGGAAAGTAAGCATCTCCTCGGACGGCTCCTGGTGGGTTTGAATGGCTAGTTCGTAGAGTATCTTGAAACCAATCGTTTTTATGTCATTTGAGATACTGCAAACGAGATAATATATTCAAAGTTAGTATAAGCAAATATATATATTTAAAGAAAAGTACAGATGCAAAGTGTTACAATGATTGACGCTTTTCAAAGACTACTAACAATCCAAGGAATGCAAGCTGACCACCTGATTGCGTCATTCCATTTAGCTTTACCATATCTAAGCAAAAATAATATTGATTTAATTTTATGAGCTTATGAGCAAATAAGTTGAAAATTGAAATGAATCCAAAACATGGGCTACATCAATAATGGAGACCTTGGCAACGTGAAATCCCGTAGCTGTTGCACCAGGAAAATGTCCTATTCAGCACGTTGTTTCTCCGGCAAACAAGTCGTCAACAACAACACTAGTCAACCAATAAACATGTGACATCGCACACAGATAGAGATCCAGAGAATAGAATAAAGAGTTAAATCCATTTACCACGCACAATTAGCGTGCGTCCGACATTGCAATGCTGATCATCAGTAAAAACAATGACATCGATGGCTTTTTATCCTCCCTAACAATGGTTTAAAAATCCAATAAATAACCCTTCATTCATGTGACCTGGTTTCATAGCAAATCTTGTAGATACCAAAGCTATTTTTCCTCGTGACAACTAATCGAACTCAAAGTAATTAAACAATAAAAATAAATTTGTACAAATCTACCATGATTTATTCAAAAATATCGTTTTCAATGCTTTAGAGCAATTTATTCACAACAGCACATGCATTATCTTTCCTTCAAAATTTATGTGGCACATTGATTAGACACTAGAGTTTTCCACCTCTTCATTGCCACCTATACTGGATTTTGGCCTTTCGGGGTGATACCTAAATAAAAAGAAGTGTGCTGACAACAAAGTGTCAAGCGCAAAATACTGACGAGGACACGAGCACGTATCATCATCACTATCAAACTTGGTGAGCTGGTTGTGGTAGTGATAGAAAAATTCAATATTAGTGTCGCGGCGGTGATGACAGTAAAAAGATTTATCTTAACCCTATCTTGTGAGGTATAACATCTCTGAAGGGCAAATTTGCGCAATGCAGTGTGATTAGCGATCGCACCAACTTCTTGTCACCACTTCACTCTCACTGAGTGTATGTATGAAACCAGTTAGCCCCTAATCAAGCTGGTGAGTGGAGTCGTCACCAATGAGATTGATTCAAGGACACAAGAGCCAAGAAGAGTGAAAAGGAAAAGAAAAAGGTGAAAAGTGACTAGATCGAATCATCTAACCACTTCGAGCTACTCTACGTAGCCATGTCAGATTGACATCGTCGTCTTCTTCTTGCTTGATAACGGTACCAGTCGGCACCAGTAGAAATGTGATACCAATCTGACGAAGTTGCCCAACGTCGCCACTCCAGATGGCAAACAACGGATCATTGTGAAAGGTGTAATCTCATAACTCACCTAGTCTGGTCACCAAATTTTGCGAGAAAAATCAAATAATCTATTCGATTTCTAGAATTTCTACATCATAAAATCATACTTTACAAAAAAATAATAAGTTAAAATATTAAGTCAAATTAACTTAGATTAACAATTTTCTATAAATAAATATATTTAAATAAAAGTAAAAAATATTGTTTTATAATGCTAATGCTATAGTGTTGCCTCAAGTTTTACTCTTTGAATTTACTTAAAAAAGTGTAGCAAAGTAGAGACTGTTATTTATTATCTGAAAAATAAAGTAAAATTTGAAACTACATGATCTATGATCTATCAAAATTTCTAATATAAAGCTATATTTTTTTAAAAATTGTTTCTTTTTAGCCTAAAAAGAATTATAAAAACAAAACTTTCATACAACAGTATTTCATCAATGAGTGACAGTTTTGGGCTTTATCTAAAGTTAGCATCAAAAAAGAGAAGGTTAGACCCTTTTTCTTTTTGTTGATAAAAAATATTTGTTTCTTCAAAAAAAGTCACCGATTGAGTGACAAGTAATGATGAAGTAATCGTAATGGCAGCATCTAAGTGAAAACCATCCTCACCTAAAGATAGTAACACAAGAGCGAAAGTCTTCCTAAGGCAATGCATGTGGTTCTAATCAAATCCAGGAAGACAAACTCGCCAGAAATCAATGCCTGGTATAGTAGACTTTCATCTAGTTCGGAGGTACACACACCATCGAGGTGGCGATGGCATTGACGCTTCGGCAAGATTGTTAAGTCTGCAAGATAACACGATGAGACCATTCTAGCAGACTTAGACAGAGACAAGTCTTTAGAGATAAAACTTACATACACACACACCATACTATTACTATCAATTACCTTTTTTGAAGCTTTACAAAGTGAGCAATCTAACCAACAAATGAATTTGTTAAGTTGGTTCAAATTACTTAAGTTCTCCACAAAAAAAAGAAAGAAATGATCAACAAACTGCATACAAGCCAAAGCTATCTCTACGTAATTTTAAAATAATTATAATTACAATCCGTAAATTACAGATTGCAAATTATATATATATAATATAATAGTATTTAATCGTCTATTTAAGTGTTCAAAATACAAAATTATTAAATGTTAGTGCAATAATTAATTACTATCTCTCAGTTATGTAAACTTTATCTAAGCAAGTGACAGCGTGCAACAAATATAATTAATATAATAAGCTTAAAGGTCAAACATGGTCAGAAGTACTAAATTGATTGAGAACCGCTGACTACGGCGTCCCGCTTTGCCATAATGTTAGTATTGTTTCCTCGGCAAAAATACACACAGACACATGGAGAAAGTGAATCAGCACTAAGTCAGCAAGCAGATGCGGTGTTGGTGGCACAAGTAGAAAGAGGCAACAAAGATCGATAGCCAAACAGTTATGCTAAGCATTATTAAAGAGGCTACTCCTTGAGAGGTAAAAACCCATCGCTACCACTTGTATATCCCTCGTCAAAAGACCAAATGCAATCAGATCGACTTGTAAAACTTCTAGTTTTAATAAAAAATACTACAAAAGTAAAGAAGCTCAAGTGCAATAAGTAAATCAGTTTAAACGCAAAATGCCAATATATAATAAAATTGTTGTCAAGAAAGTCTTTCATGTTTTACTCAAAATTTTAAGTTCAATTTTATAACGGCAAAGTCTTCGAACTAGAGTAGCCGACCCTGAACTAAGCGATAGTTTGTTTAAAGTTTGTCCCTCTTACAAACTTAGGTGATGACTCATAATTTAAATAAGTTATATTATACAAGATGCTTGCATTTGAATTTTAAAACTGTTGATTAAAATAACTTCCTGGATAACACTTATAAATAAATAAATATATATATATATAAAGTACATCTGGTTCGTATGACAACGATTAATGTTTAACTTTAAGTTGACATAAGATGGTGATGAGAGAAAAACGAGCTCAATTAATTGATCTCGGTACATGTTCAGTGTGTGTATTGAACAACACATGGCGGAACTATTATGTCGACGCCCGACTACAGTTGCCCATTCGTCCATCTCGTGGACGCATAAGTACCAAGTGACAATCAGTCACATTGTCATCGCACACTAACGCACTCGTGCCCATAAATCAAGTTCAACTCTCGTTCAATGTCGAATTTCGTTTTATCCCCCCTTTCTAAGTCACTTCTCGTAAAACTAAATCTAGAAGGAGCGAAATGTTAGACTCTCTCTCTCTCACTCTCTCTTCAAGACGACTAATTGCATCTAATTGGCAACTGGCTTGAAGAAAGCATAAACGGCAATAGTAGTAGTTGATGTGCCGATCGAAACTCAATTTCCTCTATCGCTGCTATCGTCAACTCGTCTAGCGGCGATAACCTCGCACAGCGCAACGATCCAAAGGTCCATCGCCATCAATCGAGCGCGAAACGTACTCGAAAAAAACTCAGACCACTTGGTAACCAAGGTACTCCTTGGCAACAAATTGCACTTAACACACACACCTTTTTATTAGCCCTCAAGCCTAGTATTGTTTGCTTATTCGTACTAAAAACAAAACCAAAATATGAACAAAAACAAGCTGCTAGACACACGCTTTCTGAATCCTAACCCCTAAAATCAAAATAAGAAAAAATAAGCTGTAAATAATGATTATACGAAGCCGGTGATAAATGATGTTAACATGTCGGATAGATGGATAGAGGGAATGTGCAGACAAGTAAAAAACAAAAACACGACACACACCTGTCACCAAGTGGCTCAGTCAGGTGGTTGAGCCACTAAACCATCAACAGTCAGGTGGTTCATCCCATCATTATCATAAACCAAAATAATTACGCAAAATAAAAATTAATGAGTGGTAACTTAAATTGAAATTCGTCTTTTTAAAAATAATTAACAATACGCTTTTAAAAACTCAAAATATTCAATTTTAACTTATAAAATCTTCAACAAAAGAATCTTTTGCGTATTGTGGAAATTAAACTTAATATAAAATTTTTAAAACTGATAGGAAGAAAATCATGTAAAATTTCAAATGTCACTTACTTGTTGGCTTTGAAAGCATATTCGACACACTTAAGATAAGATTCAAGCAACTTGATGGGAAAGCCTTTGAACCTATCTGTGTCTCCGGCAATGAATTCCAAAATTTTGTAGTAGAGCAGACAGAGTTTATCGTTGGCCAGAAGGTCATCATTCATGAGAGGCATGATAATGTTGAGTGAGGTGAGCACTACTTTGCCGATTATATGCGTGAGAGAGCTGGAACTGGAACCTGCTGCACTAGTGAAGAAAATGAAGACATCTTGTGCCGAGAGATCGTTGAGGAACTTGAGAATCCAAATAATCTCTGCTTGGAGCTCTTCGAGTCGAGTGGCATCAAGAGAAACAATATTTTGATTATGCGTTGCGTATTCGCTTAAAATGTTCACTGCAGTGTTGTAAAACGCCACTGAGGGTTCTTCGGAAAGAAAACACCCAAATGCGACGGAGAAGTTAAACAATAACTCGAGGATTGCTTGCACAACAAGACTGTTTTGATGCATCAATTTTAACACCTAAAAATCAATAAGCTTGAGACTCAAAAATAACGCAAATTTTCGCTTCTTACCTGTGGAAGATCATTAAAGAGATGAACAAGATAAGTGTTCCATATGTGATCAAAAGTAGAGTCGTTGATAGCGGAAGCAATTCCTTCGCTGCATTCAACTATTAACATAAATTCTTCCTGTAGTGCCTCTTTGTGTCCCGAAGCCAAATGACCGCAAAATACACGATATCGAGCACGTAATGGTTCAATTACAAGATCCACGTTGCTCTGACTAAACACTTGTAGAAATACACTATACATGTTCCTGCGAACCACAGAGTTGAGCTTGCGGAAGTTTGGATCAGAGGGGAAACGTTGCAACAAACGATTGAGACTCGGTGACTCACGCAGTAGCTTAATACGTTCACGAAATTTGGCAAAAGTGCGGAGTCCTTGCGAAGCGAGCTCAAGCACGTGAGCTTCACTTGACAGAGCCACAAACTTAGTTTCAAGATGATCAAGAAAAAAGTTGACCAGATGAGTGGAAGTGGGCGAATCAGCACCAAAACATGTGCTCAAAGTCATACTCATTTCGGTGTCTGAGTCAAACTCAGGTGGAACAAGATAGACTTGCATAAATCGTGCTATGAAGAGTGACAATGTGAGTGATACTTGCGGTGAGACCCACTGCACTAGACCACCTTCGAGCAATTGCCGTTCAAGTTGAACAAACTTGACCAAAACGATGAAAAAGCGAACAACAGGGTCAATAGAAGACTGACTAAAGTCACCATGTTCTAGAGCATGTTGAGTGTGAGTCACACTAGAACTGGCAGCAATGGACACCTTCACCACTTCAGTGGGAATATCGTTATCAGCGCTAGAAGTAAATTGGTACATGGCGATCAGTAGCACCCAATGCAGATCTTCACAAAGACGACTCCACTGAATCATCTTCTCTTCACAATCCTCCATTCGAATGCACGCTTCATATTGCTGCACTCGGAGAATCAAGAGCTGTGTGATTGTATTGATCGCACCGGCCTGATCCACCCAAGCAATTTGACCCAAAGCATGAAGTTGATCGCGAAATAATGCGTGATCGTCTTCCTCAAACTCTTGGATCTCATCACGATCCTGAAAGATACAATTATAACAAGTTAATCTATAATATAGAAATGTTGCTTACATTAGAAACTTACCTGAAAACACGAAATTGGTAAAAGGCCCTCAGGTTGGCTTAGATGTGCACGCACATAAGTCTCAAAGACCGGTCTGGTCCAGTTGGCTAGTTCTTCACATGTAATAAACTCATTAGTAAAATTAGGTGGGTCTTCACGATTATAGTTGTAGATGCTATGAATGTGAAAAGTGAGAACAGCAAAAGAAGTGACGAGATACTCAATCGCTTGATTGCATTTGTCAAAATTCTCCTCATCCAACGACTCGCGAATCTTTATGGACTGTTGCAGCACCTGACAGGTAAATTTGGCCATCAGATCAATAAAGCGACGGATGAGCGTTAAATCACAGTAATGTATCGAGTTGCTGCAACGGAGATGAGCACAGATCGAGTTGATGAGATTAGCAAGGAAGGATACTTCATGGATAGTGACATCATTCATAATCATTCCGTAGAGATTGATAGTGCTAAGCATGAATGTTTCAATAAACTTCTTGCCGAGGCTCCTCTGACTGTGGAGAACAGGAGCACTCATGCCACTTAGCTGAGTGAGACACTGCAGTGAGTGGTGCATCAGTTGCGGATCTATCTTGCGAAAAGTGTGAAACACTTCAAAAAAGAACGGAATGAGATTGCTCTCGATGAGCCACTCCACCCAGGCGGCAGGTGGCTGAAAAACTAAACTCTCGAGACGATCACGTGACCGTGCATACTGAATCGACACGTGCGCCAGACCTTCGAGAATAAAGTTGAAGTTCCAGTGGAGCATGTGCTCGCAGATTCGAATCAAACGCATGCTTAGTTTGAGCCACTCAGGCGAAGATCGATCAGATGCTTGAAGATGAGGATAAAGAATTTCAATAGCAACCTACACGGTAAATAAATAAAGTACAGTTTAATTTTTTCTATTCAAAATTCAAGTTTCTCGACACAATCAAAATACGTAAAGCTAAATTCATTCTTGGAATTTAATTTTACCTGAAAGATTTCTTTTAGGCGATTTTTCTCAAAATGTCGTTTCGCGATCAAATGTGAATACCACGAAAGACTGTAGTCTGAGTTGTGATTAATAGAGCAAAATTCTCCTAGAATTTGCAAAATTCCAGTAGCAGCATTGAGACGCATTGCCATTGGTGAATTGACATTTTTAACTATGTCTAGTATTGAGATCAGCAAATGCTTATCCTGAGTTCGTTCAGGATCATCGATGGCAATTCTTTTAAAAATAATTGCTGCAACAAGCATCAACTCTTCAATTACATATTGGTCAGCTGGACGACGATTGACGTAATCAAATAGATAATTGAAAAGAGCGCGACCTTGCTCGAGGCCCAATGAAGTAGTCCATTCACGAATAACGCCATTTTTCAGACAAGCGCCAGTCTGAAACAACACAAACTGGTTGTGACTACTCTCAAGAATCTCACGGCACAACTGAAACGGAGTGGTCGTCTTTTGAAAGTTCAAAAACACTTCCTCTGCTTTAGAACGATCATTGGTAGTCACATTATCCGGTGGCGCCTGGAAGGAATACAGTTAAGTTGTTAATCCAATCAAAAGATTTAATCCAAACCATGATGATCTGGGCGCATGTTTCAAGTTGTTGCAGGACTTCACTTGTTGAAGCCATAGTTGAAGCCTCTTTCGACCAGAATCAAATATTAACTGCATACAAGACAGAAGAGAGGTGTAATGGTTAGGTGATAGAATTTGTTGGCAGGACGTAAAGATTGGGAAAGAGAGGGCGAAAGTGCAAACAATGCGAGACAGAGTGCAAATCAAGCGAGCGCAACACACTGACACGAGGCCGGCGACTGCTCGCCAGCGTTCCCTTCCACAGATGACGTTCCACTCACTTGCACATTGGAGTGTTGTGCGTGTGCGTCCACTGTCTATTTCGAAGCTCACTTAACTCACCTCTTCCGTCAGCCATTTTCCACTTAGACTCCTCTTTCCACTCGAGTCGATTCTCGACATCGCGCAAGATCTAACTCTTAGTAAGTTGTCACTTTCTCCTATTATCATTGAATTTGTGATTCATATCCGATAATAATTGTAAGGTTCAAGGTTTGTTTAAGACATTGTTTAAGGTATTGTTAAATCGGTGAAAATGCCGTAATGTTTACTAAATGGGATCGAATTTGAAGAATTTTATCATTTAAATAATTATGATTGATTTTACAAATACTACTTTACATTTGTAGCACATCTCTAGCTTAAATATGGCGCTAGTAGTTCGAGAAGAGCCGGAGGAAGATGCTAGACCGATTAAGCGAAGGCGCTCTCAACCGGTGAAAATCAATGACAATCTCTACTATTCTGAAAGGGTAGACCTCAACTTTGTGACTACCAACTCAGTTCATCTTGTTATCATGATCGGAACCAGTCATCCAGAGATTAAAGAGCAACCCGAGGAATTTCTTCTATTTTGCTTGCCCGTGCTTGATGATATGTTTTTCGATTGGATTCCTGTACTGGTACGTGGCGTGTCTCTTTTGACTCAAATGGAAGAACAAAAAGGCGTTACTCTTGTTCAAGCGGATACTTATGAGCTTGGTTTACCAATGCTCTATGCTTTCTTCATGAAGGTCTGTTCATTTTTACTTTTTTATAACAAAGATTTTTTATTTTAATCTTTATCTAATAATTACGACAAAAACTTTAAAATATTAGTTAGCATTTGGTATTTTATTTTTTAAGGGACTTATTTTTTTTGCCCGTAATTTTACCAAAGGAGCAGTAGTGATTTTTCAGAATTGCCACTATTTTTTTCCGATTTGCTGGTTGTTATTCAGGAACGTGAGTAAATATTTCCAACAATAATTTTATAGCGGTAAAATAATACAAACACGCTGTAGAATTTATAAAGTAGAAGTTTTTTTACTCTTTTTGTCTATAATTTATAAAAACTTGAAGCAGTATCCTAACCTCTTTCTTCAGTATTCTAACTTCTCCCACTAACTAGCTGTCAAAGGACTAACCAGTGGTAACCACTAAAATAATTTTTTAACTGCTATTATTATGGATTATAAAGAGCTGCTTACATACATGTATATATTTTTTACTGACCAATTTTGAATTATTTACCGGTATTATTAGATATAATATTATTATAACCGCTCGTATTGAAAAATAACTGTTTGTTATGAAAAATTACCGGCAATCATTACAGTAATGATTACTGTTGATATGGGAAATTTATCTGATTTAAAATCAGTGATTTTGCTACTGCTATTATGGGCAAAACTACAGGCAAAAAAAGATTTCGTTTTTTAATATTCAAATAGGCTTCTATTTAAAAATTTTGTCAATTTATATTTAGTAGATTAGATGTAATGTTCTGGTAAAATATACTTGGATTTATTTTGTTTTGCTTAATTTTAAGTTTAATAAGAAGGGAGAGCTGAGCTCTCGCCTATAGGCGCCATAGCTATGAGCAAGGCGAGAGAAGTGCGGCGTAGGTTGTTCGACTTGCTCGAGTTTCAATGGCCCAAATCTCGGGCCCCTTTGGAGCCTGGGACAC
>DVQH01000448.1:0-24022 GCA_018231625.1 Papilio phestus
AGTCTCTCTATTTGCCGCTGGCCGATAGGCCAGCTGCGATACGCGCCTTTTTTATTCTAAAATTGGGCACAGAAAAAAATTCGCGGTTAAATCGAAACGGCAACCATCTCAAAGTTACACAATAAGCAAAAGAAGTTACTGAAACTGCTTTCAATTGATCTCTATCGTGGACTTGACAAAAGTTGCTCCAGTCTAACGTATAAATAATTCAAAATGTTCAAATGACAATCTGATTTTCAACACTTGCAATTAGGCCATATTATCGCTTATCACTTAGAATTTTGAAAAGTAAACTTGAACCAAGAATTTTAATTAATTAATATTGATGATACTTTTTAATTTTGATGACACAATCACAACAAGAATTAATTTAATTGACCACTAGAATAGTGAATTGGTGAAATAGTGAAATTGATCGATTTTAGTGGCACGACGAGTAGGCAAAGCTATTAAAAATGTAAATATTTCTCACAACACTCGATCAGTGTTTGCTTCGACACTGCTCTCACTTTCTCATTTATCTCTCTGGACAGAATTGTCTCAAGAACAATTCTAACCGTGGATCAATGTGAAATAGACCAACAGAGAATAATTGGACAGGCCAAATAATTGAAAGAGGCCTAAGAGACATTGCCAAGAAAGGAGAAATCGAATTAATGTGGTAATGAGTGTGTGTGTGAGTGAGTGTGTAGAATCAGAGAGAGGGTCGCATCTCGATGATGGCGAACCAGGAATTAGCAAGATCAGACGTGTGGTGACATTCTGCGTCTACCACAGGTCCAAGCTTAAATTCGATGGGAAAAGAGCCAAAAAATAAATTGTTTCTAAGATTGAATTGTATGTGTGTGTGTGGGTGGTTGGGTGACAGTCTCAGTGTGACCAAAGTATGGATAACCCACGAGTAGAGCTTTCAATTGGTCCAAATTCGCACGGGACTCTGGTTGACAAAGTGACCTAAATCACAAGCACATCGATGCTCAGGAGCTCAATTTATTATTCTCCCACCCAATACCTTCAAGACTCGATGACATGTCAAATTGAGATCGATTATCCGTGCGTGCATTGTGGCTTTGCATAGAAAACCAAGTTGAAGTAACCAACCTTACTTTGAGAAGCAATTCATTTGTTAAGGCAATCGCTATTTTTCTACATACGTATGGCTAGCACGTTCGTCATCAAGAAGTCTAAAACGACTCATCTGGGCAACTCTTGTACCACAAAACAATAGACCAACCGAAAGTGATAAAATATCGATTTGATCCTAAACAGCCTCCCTAATGGTTGATGGAACGAGCCCCAGACGTTCGACGGATTGACTTGTTCTCCATGTGTAATATAATTAGAACCAACAGATCTAGAACTTGTTCTACAGCAAAGTGAAAAGCAAAGAGAGGGGAGAAATTAAAACGTTTCGGCATAGAGAAGAACGAAATTGAAGTTAAATGCACTTTTGTCAATTGCACAATGGTCGAAGGAGGTCGACTAGTTGTTGTGTTGGCAAACAAACCAGAAAAAAGGGATGATGAGGGAGAAGTAGTTTCTGGTTATGAGTCTGCCATCGACAAATCCATAAACAATGTCGACTGTTTTTCCCAGAGCTCAAGCAAAAGAGTCGACAACGATAGAAGGGGGTGGGTGAAAGTGAGAGCGAAGGCAGCCTAAAAATTAATGACTTATAAGAAAGTCAATTAGAGGAGGAAATGAAACGTTCCAGAACGGGACACACACCAACCGAGATGACGAGGCACCCGAAGAAAAGAAGAAAGAAGACGACGATGACGAAGTAACGTTCCACTCTAATATTTTATATTAGATTTTTAAAAAAAGTTTGAGTAGAGTGAGAGTGAATGGGTGAGCTGAATGGTGAAGGCAGGCCTTCGACCAGACGGTCTTTGCTTTAGTAGTGTTTTGTTGTGTCACTAGGCTGTTGACGATGTGAGCAATATGTAATAATATTGCTCGAGTATGTGCTTACTTCTGTAGCTTAGTTCTGTAGCTCAAAACCAGCTTGCAACAATCCGGCTTGAGTGAGTGAGCGAGATGAAATGAAACATTTATTGAGATGGTGATGACAATATGACGTTATGGCCATGGCCACCACTCCACTTGGCGCCTTATTGTCGCTCACTATTTCCGATCGAAGTCTTCTACGGTCTCACAGTTCGCATCTTGCATCATCTTAAAACAAAAGATCTCATTGTGCACAATTCGCACTTGGAGGCGAGCAGTGGTTAAGGGAATCATTTAGAATTCCTGTAGTTCTCTCCCCACCACCAACAACTCTATTTACTAATACTAACTACGTAATTAAGGTCAACAAGCATGTAATATATAAATCGTTTGGTCACTCGTGTATGCATGAATATTAATTTTAATAAATTAAAATCGATAACCAAAATTGATTTGATTTGATTGATGGAATTGCCCGTGGAACGTTAGTGATCGCAATATTGGATAGAGAGTGGATAGAAGGAGGCGACAGAGGCAAACAAGACCTCGGCCATCGTTTCCGATCCATTTGAGTTGAACGAGAGTGAGGATAGTGGTGGTGGTGATGCTGTGTATGTGTTGTATAAGCAAACTGGCCTATCTTCTCGTGGGGAACAAATGAGCATCGTCACCGGGCAAGAAGACATCAACTCGAAGCTCATTACCATAATCGGTAACAAGAGTGAGGGCCATCCTGGGCCATCATCGCTCTTGATGATGTGCGCTCTGTGAGGCGACACTGTTTTAAAGTGATCTTTCCCATTCAACCAGCTCGTCAGCCTCGTAAGACGGTCAGTCATCAAGTCAATCGACTGGCTAAATGAGACTAAGGCACCCACGCTATCACTGACCAAACATCGTGTTAACCACCAGACGCAAGCGCAAATGCTCTTAACACGCAAACAAAACGACAAGCGCGATAAGGCTGTCTCCAAATTCCCATCAATGATGCAATTGCTAATGAAATAACCAAATGGACCCATTCCCGACTTACAGTTGTCTGACAATTGACACTTGCATTTGGATTATACTTCATGCTATCAACTAATAAAACAATGTTGGTAGCAGCAAAAAGCAAGCAGAAACTAAGCATTCAGGTAAAACATTGGATCAATCAAAAAGAAGAATAAAAGCATGTCTGCATCTTGCCTTGCCTAAGTAGGGCACAAGCAACAAAATATTGAAAAAAAATAACAGAGATGTCTTTCAACAATTGTTTTTCCGAAAAACTTTTTCGTATAACATGTAGAAACATAAAATAATTGAGTTTTATTAGGAAGGCCCAATGACAAATCTTAACTTATTTATATGATTCATAACTGAATCTTTAGTTATGAATAAAATAAAGCAAAATCGAAACTTTTTCCTTAAAATATCTCCGGATCTTTGTTACTACTGTTGTTTAGGTGGATTGTTTTATTATTATTAAAATGTTTGCCAATTTTTGATATGTTCGTCACATTTTATAATTAATAATAATTATTATTATTGTCAACTGAAGTTACCAAGGTGTTACTTGTGTTAGAATAAACTCTTTTTTTTGCTATGATACAATGCTATTTATACATGTGCTATAGTAACGATAGGAGTGAAAATAGTGTACATTTGTGTTTGTTTTTCTACTCAACGAGTTCTCTGCTTTAATCTTGAAAATGTTTGAACAAAAACTTAAAGCTCTTCAGTATGACAAGAGTTTTAACATTGATGGTAAGATATGTTGCATCTTAACAGTATTAACGACAAATTTCTTTAGACGAGGAAGACTACAAATCTCTGATTTTTTGGCTTGAAAACGTGAAAATTCGCTTCTACCCACCGGCTGATCGAAACTCTTTGATGCCACAATGTACTACATGGAAAGATGCTTTAAACAAGGTTTGGAGTGTTATTGAATATTGGGCTAGCTATTAACATATTTGAATAATATTGACAGTATTTGGACGAGATTGGATTCAGTTATAATCGCGACAACAAAGCCATTCTTGACTGGTTACTTAATCTTGCCTTGCAATATGAAATGGAAGATACTCGTAAGAAAGTTTTTTGGTTTTAAATAAGCATTATTAAGTAGTGTTGTTTTAACAGGAACCCAGGTGAATATGTCACGAGAAGAAGTGTCCACTCTTCCCATGACCAATATCTCTACCGATTATTCCTCGATCGACGTCAACTCACCGGTGTTTTTGTCAGAGTTAAAGTATCTCTCTTCGGTTCTAAATGTGCCTTACTATGAAGCCGAACCACTGATTACTTTGCGAGCAATTGCTATTCTTCTAAGAAGACTTAAAAAATCCACACTTAGCCAACCTCCACGAACCCAAGAATCGGCAAGTCAATCCAAGAAGAAAAAACTAACCAATCATGCAGATGAAAGCATCTTGAATCGACCTTTTGGCAACACATCTAAATACGACTCTACTCTTAATCGATGCGCAAACGTACTTCGTCTACTTTACATTAATGATCTGCGTGACCTGCAAACCCAGGTGAACAACATGGTTGTGCAAGTGCAGGCTATCACCGCTAACCCGAAGACCGATACTACTCTAGGAAAAGTAGGCCGATAAGTTTCTATGCCAAATTAGTATTTTATATATATTTTATTGTTATAAAAAATGTGGTCTGAACAGTACCACTGTTATATTATGAAGGAGCAGAAGGTGATTAAACATCGTTGCAGATGTCATCTTCGTCGTAGGCATTGTCTGGGCAGACACAAGCTCGGCCTTTATCGTTGGGAAAACAAAAATGTTTGCACCCTCCGTTCTTGACCGAGCAAGCATTTGAGATGCGTGGACAATGACGGGGCACTGTGACTAGGCCATAGAGCCGACCGTGTCCACCGGGTGGAATGTCCATGCCTTTGGTGACACCTCCGTTTCGGTCGATTTGTTGCACTGTTTTACTGTGAATCAGGAGGAATACTTGTAGGATGTATATGAAAGAAGAGAACACTTACGTCTCCCAGTCCGTCCAGTAGATATTGCGCTGGGCGATGGCCAGGTCGAAAGGATAGCCTACATCGAAAGTAGTGAATATGGTAATAGAGGCATCATTCATGCGATTGAAGACATACTTGCTTGTGCAAAGATAACACGGCGACTCTTTGAGTAAAGATGAAGACACTCAATGCGGTGCATACCAGCATCGGCCCAGCAGAGGTCATTGTGATCATAGTCGATTACTAAGTTATTTGGTAGTTTAAGGTCAGTGCTAACCAATACTGATCTTTGAGTTCCGTCCAAATTGGAGTACTCAATCTTGGGAGACTCGCGATTCCAATCAGACCAGTAGAGCTTTGCACTATGAATGAAAGTCAAAGTGAGCTGAAGTGATAAGAGACAGAACATATTCATACTTTCCAGGATGAACCGCAATTCCACGAGGATTAATCAAGTCAGTATTGAAAATCACTTTGTGTAAAGAACCGTCTAAATTAGCCACTTCTATGGTTTTTTTGAATGAATCAGTCCAATAGAGATTACGACTGACCCAGTCGAGAGCGAGACCTTCGGGTGCGCTGGTCACTCCATCTAACAGTAACTCAGCTGAAGATCCATTATTGGTGGCTTTATAGATGTGACCTTTGGCCACATCACTCCAGTAGAGGTAACCTTCAAGACAATCTACTTCTAGTGCCACGATAGTTTGTTCCGACTTGCTAAACAATGGATAGCCTAGATGGTTT
This sequence comes from Papilio phestus, assembly GCA_018231625.1. NCBI lineage: Eukaryota > Metazoa > Arthropoda > Insecta > Lepidoptera > Papilionidae > Papilio > Papilio phestus. The sequence continues at coordinate 5,678 of DVQH01000448.1, forward strand.
GGCAAGTGTTGATTGCTTGGTTGGCCATCAAGGGGCATGCGAAGCACGCTTGTGCCATGTGCAAAGAGAAGATAATCGCCTTCGTGTACTGGCACCGGGGAGCACTGGTATCCGTCTCCTAGGAAGCCAAACTGGCAATGGCACGAATAATCACGCCTCTGCTCGTGGAACAGACAATCGGCATTCTTGTCGCACACAGAACGATCCTCTCGGCACGAGCGCAGAGGTCGACAGTTGTAGCCATCTCCCTCGAAGCCCGGCGAACACACACAACGGTAGTTTTGCAATGCATTGTCGAAGAGACACTCTGCTTTCACGTCACAGTTGTTCATCTGTTGACATGAAAGGTGACGCTTGCAGGACTTTCCATCTCCCACAAAGCCTAAATATGGGTAAAGTGAGTTTACTGGCAGACATGACCTCATAGAACCAACCAGTGTTGCATCGGCAAAAGTAGCGCAATGTGTTTGGCTCTATCACACAGGTGGCATTGCGATCACAGTTGTTAGCCATTCTACAGTCTGCCTCTTCGTCCATAGCGCATTGTATTCCGTTACCGTAGTAGCCTAAAGAGTCCAGGATAGAGTCACACAGATGACAATTTGATAGTCTCAAACCTGGGTTGCATTGACACTCGTATTTCATTGTAAAATCATTCAATCGACAAGCAGCATTCGGATGACAATTACTTGCATTTGGATCACACTCATCTAAATTATCACAATGTAATTTTTATAATTTAACCAACATTAGAATATCTTTGACTTACTGTTGACATTGCAGACTAGTCCATTGCCAACAAAACCAGGTCGACATCGGCACACATTTTGATGAGTAGACATGTCGAAGACACAGTCGGCATTTGGAGAACATCCTTCTAATCCATTGCACGTATTGATATCTGTGATCAATGAGGCATTTTACTTAACGTTCGATCAGGTATAGCGCTCTTACAAGTTGCATTGAAACAGCGATAGCCATCGCCAGTAAATCCAAAATTGCAACGGCACTGGTACGCTGCAAAGTCCGAGTTAAAAGCACAACTTGCATGACGGTGACAGTTGTTGAGAATGCTGCAGTCGTCTGAGTTAACTGTAAACGACAATGATTAGCCATTATAAGCCTAAGACCAATCATTGCGGCTTACTTTCGGCAATACACGTAAAACCATCTCCTACGTATCTGTATTGAGATAATGCGATATTGAGATCAATTTAGTTAAGTAAATTATTACAAAGCTTACCCTTGGTTGCAAGAACAGTAATAATTTCCATTGTTTGATTGATCGGTAATACATTCAGCATTGGCACCACAATTAAACAACTTTTCACATGATTCGGACTCTTCAGTGCAAACAATTCCATCTCCTCTAAATCCTGCTTTGCACACGCAGATGTGACGACCAATTAAGCGGTTGAGCTTACAGTCAGCGTTCAGATCGCAGAGATTCAACGAACGACAGTCTTCTGAATCCGGTACAATCTGCTTGCAATCAAGCCCATTTCCATAAAAACCGTCTATCATCAAACAGTTTTAAGTCAATTGGTTGTAACTGATATAATAAAAATTATACTTTTGCAAATGCAACGCGGTCCAAGAGTCTTAGTTTGAATACATTCGGCGTTTTCGTTACATTGAATGTTGTTACACTCATTTTCCACTTTGACAAGATGTTTGGTTAGTTCCAAATGGAATAGATTAAAAACTAGCTTAACTTACTACTATCACAGCGTCGACCATCACCAACAAAGCCCTCGATGCAACGACACTGGTAGCTTCCAGGCAAATTAATGCACTCTGCATATGGGTGACACAAGCTGCTTCGGGCTCGACATTCATCGATGTCTGATAACTAGAATTAGCAAAAGCCACAAAACATTTATTTCCAACCTGTGCAAACTGGTCGACTGCTTTCCGCCAGAGCATTGTTAACCATTTCAAAGCCTTCATTGCAGGTGCACCTGTATGAAGAACCCTCCACAATGCAAGTACTGTATGGGCCACAGTTTACGTTATGACATGGGTTGGCTCCAGAGATATAAGAAATAGTCGACTCGTAAAAGGCATAGCGCACCGACATGCGAGTCTGGTCGTACTCGATATGGTTGCGAGTTACCGTCAATCTGGTAGTCTGACGATCTAGTTCCTGAGGTCTGTGAAGACACTCGTCAAAAGTAATCGTTTGGCTAATGATGATCGGCATATCGAGAGTGTTCTCGCCAAAGTTGAACGAGTGCACCATGTGCGATTTGAGGGTGCCTTGTGAAACTCGTGTAAACTCAAGTTGGTAATCTTCCATTACTACCGAAGTATCACTTGGAATTGTAGGAAATGTGCCACGCACTTCAGTCTTTACATTGAGAACATTAAATACGTCTAACCCGTTGTATTGTTCACGTATGGTCGCTTGATGACCTGTTTGGGGAAACTTGATCTCGAGGGTGCGATTGAAGACACCGCCAGTGATGGTGTAGCCATTAGGGGCATTATCTACCGGCACAGCAAAGAGCCATCCCACAATATGGCTTAGTCCTACCAATGTAGTCTGCATATCATAGCCAAGGTTGGGATTGACATCGTTCACACTGGAGTAGACACGTCCGTATTGCACTTCCACATAACTATGAATATAGTTCTGCTCGTTCAACTCAATATCGTTGATTATTCCGTGTATCTTCCCATTCACTCTGAGATGTTCATCTGGCAGTAAAATTGAAAAGTTATTTGAATCAATACCAATTACCATCAAGTAATACTAACTGTTAGAAACGCAACTACGACCATTTCCGTAGAAGCCCGGTTTGCACTGGCAGCACATGCCAGTAGGGAACTCAATGCAGTTGGCTGACGGAACACAAGGAAATTGAGTGTTGGCACAAGTTTCTACATCTTTCAACTCGAGACCCTCTTCATAGTTTCGATCGGGTAATTTGATATTTCCGTTTCCAGTATCTCCAATGTGAAACGCAAACAACCCTTGTCGATTAATGTTAGACATCCTGTCAATTGAACAAACCTAGTAACTTGCTTTGCACTAGATGTCAACATTACCTTGGAAGGTTTTTAACTTGCTCGGTGCCTGAACCAGGCACAATGTAGTAACGCCCATCGCTAGACATGAATCCCACCTGTGTGATAGCGTCTTGCGTACTGTCAATGCTGCCTTGGCCTTGGATCCATTGAATGCCATTTTCCGGGTAGAGGATAAAGGCATAACTCTGACTAGCATTCGATGCAATCACCAGTTGTACTGTGTTTTTCTACCATTCAAATTGATAAAACATTTATCATCAATAGCACCCTACCCACCAAGTCTGTTAACTTGTCGAATCGTCCTACATCCACCCAAGTGGCAATAAAGAGACTTTGAGCCCGGAACTGATGACCATCCGAGAAATGTCGAACTACATCACTAGTAGCTCGCTCTAAAAGTTCATCCTTTTTAGTTTCACTAATCAATAGAAGAGAAAATTAATGAGACAAGAAAGCACTTGTTCGAAAGCACTCTAATATACCGATAGTAAATGGTTCCTGATGCTCTCGTGTCTACATTCGAGTACATTATTGCAATAATCGGATATTGAAGAGGAAGTTTGGTATTGAAGAAAGATGGTATTTCTGTTATGAAAGACACCAAACCGTTGTCGTTAACCTTTAAATAAGCTAAAATTAACACTTATTATTCGAAAAGCATACTGACTTACATAGATTGAATTAAAGGTATTTTGATAGTAATGAACCGGAACTGTGAGTTGTATCTCAGCTGAAGAAACGTCTGCTTCCTTCCCAAGAGCATCGTCGACAAGTGGTCCATGAGGGTAAAGGTTATTGATGGCAAGCGCATTCGAGAACGGTATCAAGAGGGCCAAGATGGCCACTGAAGAGGTCACTATGCAGTGCATTCTTGCACAATGCAGCTAGCACAAGAGCAGTGCCGACCAGTCAGGGGTGAAGGCAAGATTGTCACTGAGGACCAATCGGCACACGAAGAGTGGGCTAAATCAAGAGGAGCCTCACTGGACACAACCGTCTTGCATGAGGCTACCGTGCGACCACTCCTAGTCATAGCCTCCCACTACCCTGATCTGATCACCATAGTGATTCCACTCTCCTACTAGCTCACTTCAAATATTTGCTCCTGCACTGATAACCAAACTGAACGGTCGTGGTTTGAGTCGAACAAACACTGGTAATAGGAGAGCTCGAGATTCGGAATGGCAACCAGCGATACTGTAACGCTCTTCACAGCTACGATTGTCTAGCATCGAATCGAGCAACAAGCCCGTCATCGACAAAGCCAGTTCATGCTCCAGACAGACAGGATGCCATTCTACCTAATTGTCTTTAATCGTACTCAATTGCCTAAGCGGTCCAGACCATTCTTACAGTAATGCTTCGGTATATAATTCAATTTTAAGTATTTAAATTTAAATACTCTAGTTCACCAGTGAACTAATGAGAGAATGAACTTTCACCAATGTCAATTGTGAACTACAATATATTGGAAATTTGTTGAGTTAAGAAATTAAAACATTTTAAATTATCTGATTGATAAACCGTATCATCAATAGAACAATGGAAAATGGGGATTTGACTTTTAAAAAATGTTAAGTCAGGTTATCGACGAGATGTAAGAATTGCATACCCTACAAGTGTAAAGAAGCAAACTAGTAAGCAGAGTTAAACTGTATCGATTTGCTTATATGAGTGTAGTTCATCAGTGAATAGTTGTGTCTGACCCGATGGCACATCAGTCTCCTAGTTGGACTAACTGTCTGTTAATCATTGTGTCTCTTCATGTCGAGATTAGCTGAGACAATCGACAACTGCAGACACACTGGCTAGACAAAGCAACCTATCCAATTGCATTAATTTATTTTCTTTCTCATCGTCATATCATATGAATAGAATAGAATATAATACAAAGTATCAAATAATATATATATTAAATATAAAATTTGTTAATATAATACATAAGTAATTTGTTATTTCGCTATAATGATTCAATTTAGATCTATATTCAAATGTGAAGTTGCAAACAGAGAATGTGTACAAGGTGAGTCAAGAAGATTCAATGAGAAGTCGTGTTGCCTCTGATGATCGTCTCATTAGTTATTGACAGTGACAATTAGCGGCCTTACAAGTATCTTGAGACAAATTTCGTCTTGTATCACATGAAGTGGTGGCGGGGATCATCTAACTCAAGACATCTTGTTTATTTCAATTCTATCTGAACCAATTGTTGTGCAGATCGTGACCGGACTCTTCAAGCCATAACATAAATACAAATGATGATTGGCTCATTATCCACTTCAATCAACTGAGATTATCGATTCAGTTTACCATTGCTGCCGTTGGCATTGGCTGAGAGACTATTAAAAAAGTTGACATTTGACGAGACCAAGTGGTTGTGACTGGCTCCAAGAATATTCTGTGCAAACATGGGATGTTGCAGCAGCGCAGCTACCTGTTGCTGTTGAGAAGCGGTGGTGGCACCTGTGAGAGGAGCTGTAATGCCAGCTAAGTTGAGTGCGGCAGCTGCTGCAGCGCTCGAGCTCGTAACACCGAGCTTGCTTGCCATCGAGGATACAGCTGAAGAAGCCAATGAACTGGCTCGAGGGATCGAACTATTTGAAGCTGACTGTGAACCAGAGTTGGCACTATTAGCAGAACTAGAAAAGCGAGCAAGATATTCGTTGTGTTGTTTGTATGGCTGACGCGCAGCACGCAAGAGTTCTGCAGTAGGAATCTTGCGTCTCATTTGTCTATGCAAAGCAAAATAGTATTAGTCACAATTCACAATGAAACTTTAAAATACTCATACTTTATTTTAGCGTTGGACACAAAGAACACGTCATCTGGCGCATCTACCCAGCTGATCTTTTGTTTCTGTCCCCTTACATCGATAGTTGCCGTCTTGGCACGACCGTTCAGAGACTGGGTTAACACCGAATTGCGTGATATGTTCTCGTAGAGATCTGGTACTGATTTGCCTAGAATGCTTGGTGGTGCCATTTGGCGACGTTTTGAAGACAACAAGTTTCCTATGTTACATAATATACCAATAAAAGTAAAAAATACTGACACAAGAACTAACTAAAATAAAACAACTACCATTTTGTTCAAGCGGCCGTTTTCTACCAGATTCTGCGGTATCTCGTATATCGCCCAAGTCTTTCGTTTTGGATTCTACAAGTAATTTATTTAGATAATGAGAAAATCAAAATGTATAATATAGTATGCTTACCGTCATGATTATTAGATGGAAAAATAATCTTTTGTGGTTGAGGTAGTTTGTCTTTCGGTAGAGCAATCAGCCACTCGGGCTTAGGCATCCTAGGTGTGCCAAGGCGATGTGAGACTTCAGTGACACTGCCTCGGTTGATTTTGCGCAACGGGGGAAGGGGTTGAACTCCTTTTTGATATCGCTCGGCATCTATTTATTTAAAAATAAATTAAATTAAACTTAATACCAAGTTTAATATAAGCTATATATACGTACATTCTTGCTTAAAGGCAGCAATGTTAAGAAGAATAAAAGGTTTGCGAGCACCGCGTTTTAGAGAAAGTATATCTCCGCAGAGACGTCGTGCGAGACGTAAAGAAGAAACCACACTGTAGTGGAAGGCAGCACGAGTTTTCATGATTGGTCGTGGGCTGCAAGACCTCATAGCCACGCCATGGCTGTTGGCGCAATGTCGCGCGAGATGTGCTTTGAACTTGAACTCTTTGCCACATGCGTTCACGCTACACTTGTGTGGCCTATGTGAAGCTAGGTGGGACATGAGACGTTCTGGCGTATAGAAAACAAACCATTAACAAAACGAGCCCAACAAATGAATAGCTCTGTCTTACCATGACGGTTGAAAACTTTGTTACATTCGCGGCAGGGGTACTGTGTATTGAGATCATTAATCGGTGGTTGGCGAACCAAGTTGTTTGTTTGAGAAGAAGAGAGAGAATTCGAGTTTACTTGTAACTTCTCGGCAGTCATGTCTAACAATTCAAACAATGAATATACATTAGTTGTTATATTTCCAATGGTAATTGCATCATCACAGCATACCTGCTAAGCGATTAGCATACTTGAAAGCTCCAAACTTTCGCCAAAAGTTCCAGCATGTCTGACAAAGAAAGTACTGGAGATGTGATGGACCCCACGCGTTCCAGTTACTGCTTGAAGTTTCTGTTCATAAGAAATTATGGTTAGTCTAAGGATTTAAAAACTCAGTCAAAGAACATTACTTTTGCAACTTTCACATTGCCTACTACCGTTGACGTCACCGACTCCATTTGTAGTGTTTTGTTTGTTGCTAAAAAGTAAACAAGTAAGTCTGTGATAATAAAGAGTGATTAAGAGTACTTACAGACTGGGAGAAACATAGACATGCTTAAGTTTGCTCTCTGCTTCTACTGCTTTTACTCGTTTCCGCTGGACATATCGATCGGTGGCTTTCCAAAAGTAATAGTATTCTATCAAATTCTTCATTGATTTCCAAGGTAACTAAAATAAATAATCATTAGATTTGTTACAAAATGACCAAGAAATTTTGCTTACAAAATTGTGTCGAATTTCATCAAATCGTTTTTCACATTTATCGTAAGCATCATCAAAGATAGCAGCCTCGAGAGGTGACCATTCTTCAAGTTCGTCGCGACATAAAGTAGGCATTGAGCCAGGGACTAGACTGCAGACGGCCTTGGCCAGATCATAGTCACACCGATGCAGGACATCCATCGCGTTCTGCACGGTTATGTCGCGAGCCGCTGATTGGGCACTCATGAGCAAATTAGGTTGCTTGACACTACTTGAACAATCCACCGAACGAGCGTAGATGCCAACTGATTTGGCCACCACCAAGAATTGATCGATTTGCTCGTCGGTTAAACTGTGTTCCGCCTTATACACCAACGTTTCTAACTGACTCAAATCACGATCATCTTTTTCAGCGGCATTTTCCAGTGGTTTGGAAGGTACCTCAGCTTGAAACCGCTGACCCACTCGGATCTCACCCCGATCAGCCTCACTCAGAGACTTTTGCTCTGGATCATAGACTTGGGTATAATAGAAAGCATCTTCTTTTTGAAGATAGTTGGCTAACGATTCAGCTTCACTAAGCAAACTGACAGTACATTTGCCACGAATGCATGTCACCGGGTATGTTTCTATCTGACGCGAGAGATAAAGTTCGCGTAACTTCACTTGATGCTTTTCTTTCTCTGACAGCTGTTCCAGCTCTTTCTCTTGGTCGTCTTCTAAGGCACCTATAATAATAAAAATATTTCACATAAAAATCATTATAATAGATTATAAAAGACAGTTAATAGTGACAATTCTCAATAACTTGATTCTCTTCAATTCAATAAAGTAGAACAGAACTATTCGTGTTCAACAATTAATTTTATCAACAATACGAAGAAGCATTATAAAAAGACTTTATCTTCTACCTTCTATGTTTGCACAATCATTAATTGGAATTATATATTTTTTTTACAAGAGGGCAGGCGTTAAAGCCCCGTCAGCCTCTTGTAAAAAAATGCGACAAAGCCACCGAGGTCAAACTCGAGTTATCATAATTCGAAATGATATGCAAAAAAATTCGAAATGAATGAGAATTGAAAAAGTTCGAATAATAATTGAATGAGAATTCAAAGAGTAACGTACAACATTCGAATCGAAATAAAATTCGAATCATAACACAGAAAGTTAGATTCGAATCGGTTAAGCACAGTGGAAGTGGGGTAACTTTCACAGTACAACACAAAATGACAGAAAACCAAAAATGCAAAAACATTGACATTAACATGAACATAGAAACCCACGATCATACTTTTCATTAATATATAGAGGCTATCTTATTGCTATATATTACTATCTGAAAATGTGTCCAACATAAAGTTAAAAAAAATTATAAATTCAAAATTCCAATCAAAATGTTCTTCAAACAGTACTTTTTTTAAAATGAATATTCGTTTTGTATAAATTTTGTTTTATTCAATTTGCATAAAGGAATTTTCTATATTTGAGTTTTGCAAATATCTCAAATTTTCCCAAACTCTTTAACCCTCAAAATAATTTTTTCAAACAAAAAAGATGGCTAAAACAAAAGCCTATAAGTGCATCAGAGATCCCATCAGAAATGCATAGATTGAATGAATCTCAGCTTAACGTCCTTCAAGTTTAGAGAGAGAGAGAGAGAGAGTAAAATATAACGCTTATATTTATATAGAAGTGATTGAATCAGTCGCAGTGATGGTTAGTGATTGCCAATCGTGAAACAATGTTGCGATGACGATGTGGTGCTAATGTACTGCGTCCAGTGTAGCACCACTATTGGCGCCTTGACAAACGAGTTTGTGAGATCATATCGGCCGCAGGTGACTGAGTTGAGTTCTGGCTAAGCACAACTCGAGCTGAGCTATAAATCTCGCCACAGAGACAGTGTGAGCGCGATCACAACATCCATCTCCCCTCGATACCATGTTAAACGACTTAACCAATCAGCGACTCATCATGTCTTTCCTGTGGATGTCTAACTGCAGCCACTGCTTTTCATATCTCAAATAACTACTACCAATCACAATCAATAGTTCACAAATATGTATGATCAAGTTAGGTAGTAAATACTTTTTTGTGATCGACTTAACTAAACCAATTATAAGATAGTATAAATATAAATAAATATTAACTAGATTATAGTTGGAAGTAAGGGATGCCAAGTTCTACAAGTGTTCAAGCACTCGTAGTCATGGAGAGACTCTAGTGTACTTGTTGGCAGTTTGATTCTTGAGTGACCCCACTGCGGTAAAGAGCTATCTGCTTGTCTGTGAACGGTTGGCAATGGTTGAATCGAGCGCGATACCAGTCGCGCTTGTGTGATGTATATATTGTGGGTGCGTGCGCAGTGTGATAGGGATCGGGGCAGCACTTCTTGCCTGTATGGCATCGAAAGTCACCTAGCGAGCAAGTGAGGAGCTCCTCTGGTCATCGCACACACAGCTGTGCCCCCACCAGACAATGCCACTAGCCCCACCGGCTTTCACCTCATGCACTCCTCCACCACTGACAGAGCAAAGCGGCGTTGTCCGGCAACGGAAATATCAACACAGTCAGCAGCAGTTCTATTTGATACAAGCCGGCAAGTCAACATGTATACAGTTTCACCAATAATAATCAATTGATTGATACCAATACTTCTTCGAGCTAGGTCTCCTAATTTAAGCTAACTAAGTAATCGATCAAAAAGAAGCAGTTCATGTCACAGTCAAATGGAAACAAAAATCGAGATAAAATAACAAGTTAATACTAATTTCACATTAAACTTTCACTGCACACACTGCAAATGACTGGCAAGTTTTTTTAAGAGGGCTAAATTTTAGTCAAAATAGACTATATTTTAACAATAAAATCTAATATTTAAGCCAGTTTAATAATCACCAACAAGTTTTAGTCAAAATTCAAAATCCACTTTTAAACTTACAAAAAATATAAACTAAGATTAAAATATTTTAAGAAACGTATTCTAATAATCTTTAAAATGTCAAACTAATTGAAACAGTATTAACAATGTAAGTAAAAATAAATGGCTATTATATAGAAAAAAATAACTATTATTGAGCTCAAATCTAAATCTTATATTCTATCTAATGACCACCGTAGTGTCGCAAAGTTTAGAATTCAGTGTGATGCATCTATTGGGCAAATGCCAGGCAAGCATTTGACAAAAATAGAATCGCTCTCAGTATCGCCAAATACGATTCATAAATCTATTTTGAGGCGAAAAGTTCTGTATGCTTCGACGAGGTCTGCTCGTCCACCCATAGCATTGCCTTTGTCTATCATTGTAGTGGGTGCTAGTACGGATGTTTGTAGTCCACAGCATGTCATTCGAGTGACAACAAGCAAAAAAGACAATCGAGTTGTCCACACACAATTCTCCGACGCCATCTTTCTTCAAGACAAACGGCGTGTGCCTCTGGCGACCAGTTCGATCAATGAGACCTCTAGCGCCGTGGCGTCGGTAGTTGGCTCGGATGGGTGGTCAGCCATCGCCAGAATAGCAATCAGAATAGCAGTGGCAGAGGTAGTGTACTCCAGGGCAAACAAGTTTTTGCATAGAAATCTAATTACGACAATTATACCACCACCAGCGCGACTAGTGTAGCCACCGATGGCGAACGATCGCGAATAGATGGATTGAGAGTATGCGGACGAGCCACTTCAAAATAGCTAAGTGGCGCAGAGTGAGTGAGTGAGTGAGAGATAGTACTAGTGCTGCGCACTGAACATAATCGACTCTCTTGTCATGACTGGACAGCACAAACTATTCGGGTGACAGTGGCAAGAACAAAATAGCGTTTCCTCAAAAAAATTATACAAAAAAAGTTGTGAAGTGAATAAGCTAATTGACAGAAATCTAATTGAATAGAAAGCTTAGTTGCTCTTGATAGAATATTATAATATACATTTTAAACGCCAGTTCAGCGCAAGTTCAAGTTGAGATCGTTCAATAAGCAAAACATACAATGATGTGCCTAAATCAATGTGGTGATAAAGTCAAGCTAAACATATTAAGTAAGTGCTAAATAAAATAATCCTAGATGAAAAGAGAATCACCGAGCCACAAAGAGTGTCACTTGACATACTAAACGACGCACCGTAGTAAAGGTGACACTCACTTTGTTTCTCGATTTGTTGTATCAGAGAAAAAGAAATGTCACGCCGCCGATAGAAGACGACCAGCTTTGCTTCAGAGTTTCCATTTTGATTCTACATCCGAAATTAAACATTAGCCAAATCGGATAAAGTTTATTAAAACCTTACTTTGACGAGTTCCTCGATCTTGCAGACCTGGTATGGTGAAGTGGGTGACGTCTCGATATAGACGTAGTCTGGAGGGGAAAATAAAACAATATGAGTGAGTACAGAGAGAGAAAGAGGATAGAATCTGGTGGGGCATTAATGGATTCCAATTCTAGTGAGGACAGTGGACCCTCCGTTGACTGTGACATAGGGAATACAAGCAAGACAAAAAGAGGATCATTGCTAGAGAGGTTCTCATTCATACACAAAATATGATTCGATTAGAACAGAAAGAAAATGAAGATATTTTGTGTAGTAACATTTAACTGAACACTTATTACCTTTTTTAAATAACACTAGAAAAACACCTCTAAACGAATATTTAATCAGTCGTATAAAATCGCAATCAACCAAGCATGGATTTTATTGTATTGTTATCAAACTTTTTAATTTATGTTTTTAGAAAACTTTAATATAGAATAAAATAAAAAGGTTCATTTAGATAGTACCCAGGTCTAGAGTAAAGAATCGAGTAAAGGCACGAACCGTGCAATTAATCGTGCAGTCTGCAAGAATCGCTGCTAGCCAAATAGATTTCACTTGGTACAACTAAACGCCTTCAAGATTCTCCTGATTCTAGTGAACTTATATAGCGAGCTAAGTAAATCTAACCAAACGGATAGTTAACCAAGAACCCTCTGAACCCAACTCTTTACTGTCTTTATTTTTCTAAGTAAAATTAAGTAAGTATTGTGAAAATGTAATTGTAATGTCAAAATTTACTACTTAATTTTGAAAAAAACAAAATTTAATAGAATATATCAAAAATAAACTCTCAAGCTTGCTCACTAATCTGACATTACTAGATTAGCAGATAATCTCGTATATAAGAAATTCAAACTAAAATAGATTTGAGATGACCAGCAGACCTGTGTTAGGTAGCACATTGATTCTGACGATAGAGGGCAGATAGGGAGAGAGAGAGAGAGAGAGAGGCCGATGACGGTCCCAAGAGTCATTTATCATGAGCACTGACCGAGGAGGGGTGCTGCCGCCTGCTTTCCGCTTAGAGTGCTGCGCTAGTTGAACCCCGTACCAAGGACATTCTCCCTTGCTTTTCTTCTGCCCATCTGGATTGCTTAATGTGGCAACACACACCCTTTCAAACCACTAGCCAAATTTTCTTTTAAGATACTTTAGTCTCACTTTAGACAAATTCTTATGTTTTATAATTCTATATATCTGAAGTTTATTGAACAAAAGAATTTTTCTAACAGAAATTATTTCGACAAAGAAATTTACGACTCATATATCGACTAATACAGTTAACAAACGTAAATTGTCGCCAAGAGGTTTGATCGGGTTGACCGAACTGGGCGCATGGTGAACTCGCACTATGGTCAGTCGCCCGATGGTTGGGCTGAAGGGAGCTCGAAGCGCGCAGCGATAGCAGAGAACATTGAGCCAAGGTTGTGACTAGTGGCAGTCACTAAGTATCGCGAAATGACACGAGACTGTCACGATACTGACACGGTACTGTCACGATACTGACACGAGACTGTCACGATACAGACACGGGCTAGTGTCCGTGGCTGAGACTAGTGGCAGCCACTGAGACTGCCACTCGGCTCAACTCAAGCTGCTAGGGTGCCAGGCCAGCCAATGAAACGAGCGAGCAGCGAGTGAGGCTCACTCACACTCGCCGCTTAATTGTTGTTGTCTCAGTGGCTGCACTGAGCTCAGCGCTAATTAGAGTAATGGCGGCGGTGGTGTGGCTCCAAACTCGGAGGGTCGATGCGCCACTAAACCCATCCAACAACTTGGTCTGACCATCAGAGTAAAACCATATCGATGGTCGCAAACCTTGTGTGTAGACCTAGAACCACGCGCCAAAACATCACTTTTATGAATGTCCAAAGTAAACACACTCAATAACTGACGGCAAGTGCATACTCCCGTTATTGTTTGGCTTACTCGGGTGCCACAGTGTAATTTAACCAAAACAGGCATTGAGCGGTGGCATCTCGTACTAGTTGATTTGTGTATTCTCAGGATAAAACAAATACCCAGTCTTGGTATTCAAACTTGAGTTTACCTCCAACACGATAAAGATTGGGTGATGAAGGAGACAAAGAGGCTGGCGAAGGAGTAGAGGCGGATAATGATGTTATTGCTGAAGACGACAATGAATGGCCAGAATATGTTCCAGAAGTAGAATTATTAGTGTGATAGCCGTTGGATGTTTGGTAAGAAGTGATTGATGGGGATGACGTTGAACCAGTAGACAAATTAAAACTGGTCAGTGTCGCGGCCATGATGAACAAGAAAACAAATAAAAAAGAGTGGAGAAATGAGAAATGGATGATCACGTGAGAAACGACTGGGGCAAGACCAGGCAGTGAGCGCTAGATCTGCAAGATAGATCACAAAGTTGGGCAGCCTTGCCAATCAGTGAGCAGAACGCGTGATTCACCGGCTCATTGTGGTTAGAACGTTTGACAAATAAGAGGAACAGCGTGTGTACTGGGAGACAACTAGGCCCTCAAGTTTGTGGCCGGAACATCTGAGATAGTGCCTCAAATGTCTTGTTCCTGCACTCAGACCAGGCAATCCAACTCTCTGGTTGCAATAACCGGAGTTTGGATCAGCTGACTGACTGGTCTTCACACGGCGGCACACGGATGAGCAGAAAGCGGCCAGAATCGAGCGGAGGCGCAGCGAGGCGCGAGGGCGATCACACTCTCGAGACCGAGAGGCACACGGGCAGAGTCACTGGCGGCGCGAGACAATCCTGGTCCGCCAACCGATCACACTCAACGTTCGCTCGGTCGATGCAACGCGTGGAGGTAGCCACCGAATAAGACAACAACGCGCCTCGCACTCTCCGCCGCTCTCCACTTCTCTCACAAATTCATTGTTGTGCCTCACCAATGCGCATGCACGTTGCATGCGAGGCACAACAGTAGGGTGGGACTAGGCAGGACTACACTAGGATTGTGACATAGTGTAGTGCTGCCCGTGCACAACAATGTCACCAAGCTCGCAGCCCCACCGCGCACCACCCACCATTCTTTGCGTTGACCACTCGCACAGCCAACCACACAACATAGCCATCACACCAACTTTTCTCTTTGCCACTTCTTCTTGACAGCACACTCACAGATGACGTCTCTTTTTTCTTCTCTTATTTATTAGCAACAATTAATTATTAATTAACTAACAATTTTAATTTATTATAAATTATTTATTCATTTTAAGTTTAAAAGTTTTTTATTTGTTTCTTAAACACAATCTTTGGTTTTAAATTATCTTAAAATCTAAAACAATAATTTGGCGCGAAATATTGCAATTCTAAAATTGGTTTGCTCAACCTTGTATTCTTTTTTAAAAACATAACTTTTGATTTATATTTATTAATTTAAAAATATTATAAATTTTTAATTCTAAAATTTATTTAATTATTTATAAATATCAAATATAGGAGTATTATTTAAAAAAGTATACAGCAAATATATTGATGCTGTTTTTTTAATTAAACGTTAGATGTCGCACATGAGCCGATTTTTTAAGTTATATATAAAAAAATATGCGCATAAAATAATTTACAAAAAATAAAAGTTAGCGTGAATTCATCACTGGATTTTATAAAATTACTAATAAATTTTATTTTATTTTATTTTTTCTTAAACTTACTAGTGATATCATAAATAAAATTAGTAAGGTTTTTGAAAAATTACTAACACATTTCAGTAAAATCAGGAAGCTACACTGATAACCGCGTTTTTTTCGTATTTTCGAATTTAACCCATTTCAGGATTAATGAGATTCTTTTTACTTGAATTCCAAGGTTAGTTAGTTTAGCAACTAAAATATTGACAATTTTTTTACTTTTTAGGTGTCAAGTTGGACGAAGCGTTTTCTTTTCTCAACATCTACCAAGATATTGAAAAAAGTGAAATTGGAAATGAACTATATTTTCAAATTGATGCATTCTTTGGCAATTCTAACAAACGTTTTACACCAATTCCAAATAAGGTGTATGTAAAGTTATCTAACCTTAGTCACTACAATCACTTTTTCACCACCAATTTGTACGTAAATTTCACTTATAAATAAAAGAAGCAAGAACAAGTTGGTTCAAATATGGTGATATATTAAGCAGACAAACTGACAAAGTGATACCTATTAGGTCAAGTGACAATCTACTTAGTCCAAGTGGAATGTTTACAGTGTTGCCTGGAGTTTTACTCGTCGACTTTACGTGAAAAGTGAAACAATGGAATAATTAGTCAAAATGTAACAAAATCAACATATTTTCAAGCTGATCAAAAATTTTATTACACAAATTTTCTAGGAATTTCATACAATTCCTCAGTTTTATGCTAACACATCAAATTGGGAAACAAATTTGAAGTATAAATTTTATAACGTAGGTAAGGTTGCTTTAATTTTAAGTTTAAACTTGTTAAATAGGTGACAAAAGACATCTTATACTCAAGGCTGTGGAGACTAATACTAAACTGTTTTATAATCTTGCAGAATGAGTGAAGGAAAGAATTTCTGTACAATGCATTCAGTGCATGCACACCGTAAATGATCAACGATCGTTCAATTTGTCTTGAGTAAAGAGAGAATTAATCTATTTCAAGAATCAGGTAAGGAACAGGGAAAATTCGGTTTTGGCTTATTGTCACAAGATTTTAAATAATGTTAGTTTGTGCTTGGAGTAACATTAAAGATTAAAACAAATGAGGACAAAATCGATCGATGTCGACTGTGAGATATGACCAGGTGTAGTTTTGGTGCAGTTGTGAACCAATTGCCATAAGAATCATGGTCTCAATTCAAAGATGTCCCTGGTCATATGTTAGGGAAATGCTTCGAACAGCAAACACAAAACTGAAATTTTTTATTCAAAATTTAAATGCAATATAAATGAACGAGATTGATTGAGAAGACTAGACCATCCAACCGTGCCAAAATTGAGTTACAGTGTCAAAGTTAGATTAAATAGCCATCTTTATGAACGTAATCTAACTTGTGAGCTAATAGTAAAACCTGCACCAATAGAAGTGAAACTCTGCAATTTGTTTGTTCTATTGCTGACTCTTCACGCAGAGTGGTTTAATATATGGAGTGCTAGTAAATAGATCAGTAATGCTCCCTCCTTCTTCTCTCACTTCTGTTTGTTTTCACACATCCCAGGTAACAATCTTGTAGGTGCAAGCACTAGTGATCAATGTTTATGGCTTACCACTTTTCCTAGACCATCTGCAAACAACTAGTTTTTATTTACACCAAATAACTTTACTTGATTTACTCGATTTGTTAAATAAAAAACAAAAATTAATTGTACATGATTTTTCACTTGACTAAGCGTCGTTACTTTATTACATATTGGTTTATCTAAATATAAGACAAATTTTAATTTTAAATTGTCATAGTTATTGGAACAAAATAGTACTAAAGAGTTGTTCATTGCACTTTTTTAAAAGTTTGTTTTGACTCAATTTCAGTGCAAATATCATAAATCATGTTGAAGTGATAAAATTTGAGAACTATAAAATTGCCATGTATAACCTAATGTTGCCTTATTACGAAAACTTAACTACTATTTAGTATAGGAAGATCAATTTAATTAAATGCATTTCTCCAAGGCAACAATGTTTATGACTCGATGTTTCCTTAAGATCAGTGGAACTAAATAATAGTGTTTTTTGATGGCAAAGTTAGTATTTAAAATTACACATAAATCCTAATTTAGAGATATTTTACTATTTATTCATTCATTGACATTAGTTGATTTGCAATTTTGCTAAGTCTTTATCCGACAGGTTATCTTATAATCTAAACAAAAAAATAAGCTAACCAGATTTGTGTTTGCTTATCACTGATAAGTTATCAGTGATGCAAGTCAAAACTTTTATGACTGTCCGATTCAAGAATTTCTATACTTATAAGTAGTTTTTAGAAGGAGCAGTTGGAAAAACTAAATTAATTGTAATTTAAGTCATTCTGGGATATACTTAGACTATTCTAATTGGCTGCATTTCAATGCAAACGCATTTTGCGAGAATGGAACATGAATTAAATTCGATTCCAAGTCGATGCCATTGCTAACTTGTGATAGTGGTATAGCCTTGAGTAGCATACCACAACGAGTACTTTGGCGCGTTATTTTCCAAGCATATTTTTAAGTAGCAACAATAAAAACAAATGAGAATGAATGAGAAACAGTGTTTGTATGTTTTAGATATCAAACATTAGTTCCTGGGTAATGTTGGTTAATTATGACAGTGATTTCTAAATTGAAATCGATTAGATTTTGTTTTGAAGATTCTAGACTAGAAAACAAGCTCAAATTATAGTGAAGTATTTATCGAGAGCAATTGGCAAGAGCAATACAGTTGAAAGTGGCGAGCTTTGGGTGCATAGTAGTGCGACACTGGGCGTCGACCGAGAGAGTGGCGATTCAATTGAATCACTGCCAATCTCTCTCTCTCTCTCTCTCTCTCTCTCTCTCTCTCTCTCTCTCTCTCTCT
>DVQH01000449.1:0-22500 GCA_018231625.1 Papilio phestus
TCCTAAGTGTGTAAGGCACCTGCTATTAGGGTCCTAAGTGTGTAAGGCACCTGCTTTTAGGGTTCTAAGTGTGTAAGGCGCCTTCTATTATTTTCCTAAATGTTCAAAATTTTTTTTAAATTATTAAACCGAATTGTCAATCGATTCTAGTTTTTTTGTAATCCGAATTGTTCGATTCTAGCTTTTTTTGTTATTATTTGAATTCTCAATCGATGCAATTCTATATTTTTTTGTTGTGATTGGAATTCGTAATTAAATTGATTCTAGATTTGTTGTGATTTTGATTCACACACTATTCATCTATCACACAATTTAATTGTTTGTTTTTATATAGATGAGGTAACGGCGCGTAAAATGCAAAATAATATTAAAAGTATTTGTTGACCTAAATGAAAATGAATTGTGTTTGTATTTGTTATCTAGAAGCCAGAACTATGGTTCAATACATTACTCAACTGTTCACCGCAACTCGAAGCATCCAATCTATCGACAACAATCAGTATGATTTTTCCCAATCAAAATTGTCTTTTCTTTGTTCTCATCTCTTGTGTTTTCATTCTCTTCTATCCACCTATCTTTCTTTGTATTATCACTCTTCCTAGGGTTCTAAGTGGGTTAGGCACTCTGCCTAGTCTCCTAAATGTGTAAGGTCTCCTACTAGGGTCCTAAGTGCGGTTAGACACTCTTCCTAGTGTCCTAAGTGAGTTAGGCACTTTACCTGGTGGTAGTGTGGGAAAGATAGTAGTTAAAATCTCAATTAACCTGATTAAAAGCAAACAGTGATCTAATAAATGAGTGATAGTTTCGATATAGAAAGTAAATGAACTTTTAAAAATGGCTAATGTCACCAACATATATTTATATATTTTTAACAAAAATACATTATAATCAATCATAAAGAAAACTTTGAAAAAAAGGAGAAATGATTATCGCGTATAATGTTGACACAAAAAAGATAATGACACAAACAATAATAAAATTATTTTAAAATTTAAGGAAAAAGAATTTTTCTCTCAAAGAAGAATAACAAAACAAAAGAAGAGAGAGAGAGAGAGAGAGAGAGAAGAAAGAATTGATGGGTCACAAGGCAAGGTCGATAATCAAACTAGATAGATTTAAATTAAATAGGGCTCTTAGCTTAGTCGAAAGCTTTGAAATAGTTGGAAAATGCAAAAGTTAACAATTGACAATTCAATGTTGATTTCGACTGATTGCTTAGAACTCGAATTGAAGGACATAGAAAAAATTCACTTGGTGGAATGAAAAAGACTGAGATGGTGTGACTAGAGTGGTGTGAATTGATATGAAGAGAGAGAGAGAGAGAGAGAGAGAGAGAGAGACCTTAGAGCCTTCGATGAAGTTGGAAAGCGGCAATCTCAAACGGTTCAACTTGCAATGGATCATCCAGCGATTTGGCCTTCTTGCCAGTGTGGTTCAAGAGAGTGAAACCAGTCGGGTAGACGCTAGGCTCAAGTTGACCTGCCACTTTCGGGTTAAGTAACTGTGAGAGTTGAATCTCTTGTTGGGCTCTTGCCCGATGGCAGGTTGATTCGCAGGAAAAGGCAAAACGATGTAACCAGAGGCCAAACTGGCGTGGTTGCTTCCTCGATCGTCGAAGGTTGAGCAGATGAAGGTCACATGGAAGTGGGTATTGGAGTAGACTAAGCGAGGATTGCTCTAGTGGCTGCCAGAGTGGGGCCAGGCCTAAGGGAGGGTTTAGCAGGGTTTGCGATTCAAACACGATCGATGATGGAGCTCGAGGAGTGGTGGAC
The DNA here is from genome assembly GCA_018231625.1 of Papilio phestus. Classification (NCBI taxonomy): domain Eukaryota; kingdom Metazoa; phylum Arthropoda; class Insecta; order Lepidoptera; family Papilionidae; genus Papilio; species Papilio phestus. Next base: position 1,773 of record DVQH01000449.1, read on the forward strand.
TGAGTTGGCACGGTGACTGGGGCCAGTTGAAGACGGAACTGCTCCCGCGTTTGGTGGTTGTCCATCACACCTTGACTCAGACCTCGATTGTCGTCCTGGCTCAGTCGACGGTCTAGAAAGATATCCAGTGTTCCCGACTCAGGTGAAACTGTGCCCAAAGGCTGTCCGGTTAGCACCGTGAATCTTTGTTTGCGGTCTTCAATCATCGCCATTGTGTTCAGTGGATAGACATTGCCTTGAATGGGAATCTTATCAAATCGTTTGCGAGCAATCATTTGAAATCCATTGAGATCAGTGTAGAAGCGTTGGCCATTGTCGAGGCTAGGGAGTATGAATCGAAGCAAGAGTTCCTTGTTGGCACCGTACAAGCCGTGTAGATGAAACTCGGTGGAAAAGTCCAGTGATCGGCGAGCACGCGTCAAAGTCCATCGAAGATAGACTGGAATGGGCTGTTCAATCACCACTTCATACCTCCACTGGAGATGTCCCGTGGTGAGACGAATCTTGGGTTTGGCGCGCAACTCAAATGGCTTGGGTTGTGCTTGGTCGGGCAGGAAAATATAAGCACCCGACTTGGAGACTTTCTTGCCACCAGGCCTAGTGCCATAGGTCATCAGTGCCATGGTAACATTGACCGGGGGCTGCCACTTGGTTCCATCGTAAAGCGAGATTGTCCGAAGCAGTCCATCGGTGTTGGGGTCAAAGGTGGCTTGAATCCACTCATTTCCAATGGTGATATTGTCGGGTGTTTCAAACATAGAAAGCATATGATTCTCAATGGGTGGAATGCGATCCTCACGGTTTTGATAGTGGTAGAGTGTAACAAAGCTCTCCTGCTTGCGTTGGTGATACTCCGCCGAGGTGGTACCGGCCGGACAAGGACACTCTGGTCCAATGCAAAACTGTGCCACTGATAGAGGGCCCAATTTGGGTTGAAAACACACCTCACGCTTGTTGGCTTCTATCTGATCCACACTCTTCCAAACATAGTTCATCTGGAGATCATCGATCACAGTTGCACCTTGAGCCAGACACCATTCGGGTTGAGTCTCTTTGCCAGACCAGGATATTTCAAAGCAAAACACCTCGCTTTCCAGTGCCCATCCAAGTGTGTTGTACAGTACAAAGTACCTTGCAAATAAATTAATTGATTCGAAAATTGAAACATTTGTATCAGCAAAACTCACTGATTAGTCCCATTCAGATCAAATCGATAGGCTCGAAGTGGTGTGATATCATCCACAAATCGGTGCATGAACTGTAGGTTTGGAACAGGACCAGACATATGGCTCAAAGTGTGAAGCGAAGCAGAAGACACTTGCTCTAGGATTGTGAAAGCTCGATACATTCTAAAATGGAAAGAATCAAACAAATTGAGAGAGAAGCAAAAAGCGCTAGGTTACCTCTTGGCATAGTCTTTAACGACAAAATCCTTGGCGGTGCCGGTAATACCATCATGGTGCTGGAACAAAGCCAGATTTTGTCGTGCATAAACCAGATCATCAACCAATTGGGCAAAGGGATCCTCTTGGGTGGAGTTTGGATGGAGGAGATTAGCCCAAGCAAAGAGAATCTCAGTGGCTCGAAGATGAGAGGCAAGGAGACGTTCGAATCGTTTGTAGAATGGTTTGGAGGTGTAGTAGCCACTCCAGTAGTGGTCATCACGATCACAGTAGGTAAAAAAGTCACCAACCAAACTGGGAAATAGACTCTGATTGGTAGATTGCTCGTGGAGAATCGAGTCAAAGTAGTCCTGCAAAGTGCCAAAGCGAACTTCAATGTTCATCTCACTGTTTGAGTTCATGTAGCTCATCAATCGGTGGTAGTTGTTGTACTGATCGTCCCACTCTTTTGCCTTGTCAAACCTAAAATCGTCACCTGTCAATTTGTACAAATATATTTATTGTATCAATAGTCTCATTATTATCTCCAATCTCTAGAGCTTACCAAGCGGAACCAGAAGAGTGTTGGTTCGGTAAAGTAGTGACTTTTTGCGATACTGATCTAGCAAAAGTAGAGCTCTGTATAGCAAATCAGGAGGAATAAATAGGATAAGTTGATTGAAAATGAAAGTGGTAGAAGATGAATACCGTTGTTGAATGTTGTTGTCGGTGATCACCGAGGGTGGCACGCCCCAAGGACACTTGACTCGACTGGGCGGAAGTCGTTTAAAGTCAAACTGACAACACACCTTGGGATCGGGACCACACGTGTGTGGCACATCGTATGAGTAGAATGGCTCGAGGTGGGCTATCACTTGTGGGGCTGTGGTGGGAGCCCAGTGTTGACGCCACCCAAACTCCAACTGCTGGGTAGAGGCGAGGTACTTCTTGATTGAGTAGTGTACCCGTTGAATCACCATGCCACGAAAGCCCATCCCCGCCAACAGATACGCCATGGTTGGTGACATACCAAACGGATCAATAGCCCAGCTGTGCTTGGGTTGCACACCCAACGTATCCTTGAGCCACTCGTGACCCTCGATCAGTTGGGTTAGCATCGAGAAGTAGTGGGTGTTGGCTTCATCGTTCATCACCCACCCACCGGTTACTATCTCGAGACGACCTACCAATTTTGGCATAACTATTAGATCGATCCATACAGTTATAGCTGCATTACCTTGGCGAACCAACTTCTTGAACAAGTCTCGATGTTGTTGGGAAGGCGCAGTTTGCCACCACGCGGAGAGATAGCTAGTCTCCGCCCAGATCAATCTCATGTCGGGATGCTTCTCCAGTTGTTCCACCGCTTGCGTCAGAATATTCTTAGTCTGCTCCCGGAAGTAGGTGTCAAAGGTTTTGATCCAACCCGGATCGTTATGACTATGTGGCACGACAAACACCTTCACAACATTGAGATCGTTTACAACACATTGTTTTGGCTTAAATGGCTCATTCTTACCTTCAACTTGCGGTTGCGAAACTCTTGCTCATTCACCTCCACCTTCCATCCTTGCTTCCACACTCCACCATCTGGATTGTCGAAAGCAAGTTGCTCATAAACCTCTTCCATACGGATATCACTGTTCACAGCAATTGCATCACAGGTAGTGCCGCCATCGGACAGACCGGAAGTAGCATAAAACTCGCCACACGAGGTCGAGTGACGGTGTAGAGTGGAATAGTTATAGTGAGCATCGTGAATTGTAGCTCGAATCTCTTGCAGAATCCTTCGATTCTCCTTCAAACTCTCCTCCACTCGTTTCAACTGTTGCGATATGGCAGCCGCGGTTCGATCGTACTTGCGGTGCGAGATCAGCTGCGATATCTCTTCCAGGTAGCTGGTTAGATTCGTTGGAGAATTCGATAAATCACCAGATGAAGCTACAAAGAAAGATGGACAAAATGAGTAAGAATGTGTAGAAGAGAGAAAGATTTAGAGCATACCTTGTGAAGATGACATGACAAGCAAGCCGGAAGTGACGGAAGGCTCCGAACCGGAAGTGGTTTGGTTCAAAGAAAGATAGAGTTGGGTGGAGAGAAGAATAAAGAGAGCGGTGGTGGTGAGGGTGAAGAGAAGACAGTTGCACGATGAGCCCAGCAGCCAGAGTTTGCGTATTCGACGTGACAACCAACGGTGGCCTGACGAACTCAACGGACCATTCGGCAGAGGATCGTATCGATGCATTGCCATCCTAACAGACTTTATTCTTCCAGTGAGATGACCAATCACAATTTAGACCAGTGAAGAGTGGATGATGTTAACCACCTTGCAACTGAACTGGTCAAGCATTTCTATGGGAACAAATTTAAGATAAAAGTGTAACAATTATATAGAAGAAAGTTAGACTGGGTTAAGTTAATTTAACAGAGTGAAACAAACAGAAAACTCAAACAACAATCAATTCGATTCGAGAACAATATAAAATCAACCAAGAGATTTTTGTGGAATTACTTTTAGTCGTCTAAATTAAATAAATATACCGAAATAATTGAAACCCAAAACCACGCTGAAATGCAAAAGAGAAAAGAGGAGAGAATGAAAACTAGTTTGCGATGACAAACCGAAAATCGAGATGATGACACGGAAAAGAGAAAAGAGACTCTGAGGGGGAGAGAGAAGGAGAGAGACTGAGTAGAAACAAGAGAAAATCTAGATCGTCCATGACCACTACAATCATCAAATCAACGAGATGCAAACGAGAACGGAGAGAGAGAGAGAGAGAGAGTCTGATTCGAAACTAGAAATGAGAACAAATCTGCTTGTAGTCGTAACTTTACCAACAACCAAAATAAGGCGTAAAAATAGATCTCAAAGGAGAAAATCGTAAAATGTTGAGCAAAAGAACAAAAGAGAAGGAGATTTAATTAAAAGAAAAGAACACAATTGAAAACTGAAATGTCACAGGCAATAAGTGGAAAACATCATCAACTTTGAATTGAATGCGAATCAAAGGCCAAATCAATAAAGCAATAAAATGTTGAATTATATATAAGAAGATAGTCAGTCAATTGTGAAATGGCAAAATATAAATAAATAATCTACAAAGTTCGAAGGTGCAATTCACAACAAAACAAAACTTATTTGATTCAAATCAGTGTGGCATTTGAGCCTAGCGCCGCCGTACCAGAGATACTTGGGTTTAGGTTGGGTTAAGTTTGCATAGAGTTAAGCGCCTCCGTACCAGAGATCTTTGGGTTTAGGTTGGGTTAGGTTTGCATAGTCTTAGGCGTACAAGAGATCTTTCGGTTTAGGTTGAGTTAGGTTTGCCTAAGCTTTTAGGTGTACGTGAGATACTTGGGTTAGGTTTGCATAGTCAGAGACGGCACTAAGCGAGAGATACACTGAGTTAGGTTTGTCTCTAATTCGAATCCGAAACACCTTTCAATTTGATTGAAGTAATAATAAAAGGAATCAAGTTGGAAGATAAGAAGAAAACGAGATGAATGCAAGGGAAAGCAAACAAAGGCACATAACAAACCAATATGACACACAATCCAAATGGATCTTTTGTTGTAGAATCTTCTCAAGTATAACTGGCAAAACCCACCAGAATTGATCTCTTTCTCATCTCACTCACTCCCAAGAGAATCTCTCATTAGAGTGAAACAAAATCACCCAACAAACTGAAAGAGTGCAACACGGACCAACAGGAAGATTGTCTCTCTCTCTCTCTGTGTTGAAGAGCATAGAAAGAGAGAGAGAGAGAGAGAGAGAGAGAGAATGGTAGAAACGTCGTGGGCACCGCACTATCTCTCTTTCCCTCTCTCACTCACTCTCTGGTATCACTTTGTATCCTGACAATGCTATGCAACCTCTCTCTCTCTCTCTCTCTCCCTTCCCTCATTTGATCCCCATGCTTCAACCAGGACAAAGTGGATTAGAATTGTAAAAGAAAGAGAGAGAGAGAAGCCAGTGTGTCTATGTCAGTAGAGTGAAACAATCTCTACGGCCAATAGAACGAGAGAGAGAGAGAGTTGTGTTTGTTTTCCATCAATCACATCGTAAGCAAAACACATGTGGAAGCGAATATGAACAAATGAAATAGAGAGAGAGAGAGAGAGAGAACCAGGGTCAGTTTTTTGTACTAGATAGTGCATGTGTGTGTGTTTTATATAAACTCCTATTAATAATGCCAAAATCAATGTTTAAATTTTTACTCTCTCTCTCTCTCTCTCTCTCTCTCTCTCTCTCTAACTCACTTACTCTCTCGACCTCTCTTTTTCAATGTAGATCATTATCAATCACAATGTAGATTTGATTTTTCTCTCTCTCTCTCTCTCTCTCTTTATTATCCAAATAAACCAAAAAACAAAACAAAGACACATGTAGTATATATAGATAATAAATTTGAGACCCTGAAAATATATGTAGCACAGTGAGTGAGAGAGAGAGAGAGAGAGAGAGAAGGTCATTATTTTGTTCACAGATAATCTATAAATTTTTAATGTATGTCTGGTTGAGTTTATATACATGAATAAAAAAATATGCATATATTTTGGAGAGAAAGAGAGAGAGAGAGAACTTGACACACTGAAAACTGTACACAAATCAAATCAAAATGCAGATTAGAAGAGAACAATAGTGGAATATAAAATATTTATGAATTTTTCTGTGTATTATATCTCTAAAATTTTCTCTCATTCTCTAACTAGATACTCAGAGAGAGAGAGAGAGAGAGAGTGAGAGAGAATTCGGCTTTAAAAATTAGCCATAAAGACAGTGGTCAACAAAAGAAAAGATTAATTAGCCAAATGAGAAATCTTTGGGCTTAGGTTTAGTTAGGTTTGCATAAGTTTAAGCGCCGTACGAGAGATCTCTTGGTTTAGGTTTGCATAAGCTTTGAAAGCTCTGAAATGTTTGGGTTTAGGCAGGTAAGATTTATAGTGTTATTTTGGTGTTAGCGGCTAGGGCGCCTTTTTTTACAAGAGGTAGACGGTGCTTTAGCGCCTTCCCTCTTGTAAAAATTATAGTTTTAATATATAAAGTCTCCTCTTCAAAATCAATTAACAAATTGAGATGATAAAGAGGGCAGAAAGAGAGAGGATAAAAAGCAAAGTGATTAATCCACTTAAGTGAGAGATGCGACTTACCATGAGAGATGGAAGAGATAGAAGCATCTGCAAGTGTAACAATTGTGACTCAGTGAGTCATCTTGAGTTATGTAACATAACAGGAGAGATGTTGCTTTACTTCCTTCTTTCTTCACAATCTCAACCAATCAAATATATTGAAATCGCTTACAATAGTGACTCCTATCTTTTTTGGTTCTCTCCAATTCTTATATTAACTATACAACAAAAGTTTTGCTGTAATTTTATATATATATCACATATATTAATTCATTAAGTGATTCATTTTTTGATTTAATATAATAGCACTTTTTGGAATTTTCCAAGTTAACGTTTAGTAATCAAGAATATTCTTTGGAATTTTTAGTAAAATGAGAGAGAAAGAAGTTTGAGTTCATAAAGTTTTGATTTTAGTAAATATTTTGATTTGTAAATGAATGAATGAGTTATATTCAATATCCACAAACTCAAATTCAAAATCACTGAGTTTTCAAATTTTAAAAAATCAATAAAAAAACAAACAAACAAGGATTCAAATCAAATGATTCAAAACAACAACTTGAATCTTTGAAATTGAACCAGTTCGAAACTGTTTCTAAAGTTTTGGAAACAAACTTGAAAAACATAAATCACAAGTTATTAAACAAAAAAAAACGAAAATAGTTTATCTTCTGCAAAATTTAATTTTTAAGTAAATAAGATAAGAATGAGAGAGAGAGAGAGAGAGAGAGAAAGTTAAATTAGTAAGGTTGAAAAAGTTGGGTTAAGTCACATGATGAGATCGTCTTGAGTTGATTGCTTGTGCAAGAAGCCCTTGAACCTCTCTGGTTGAGCCAAAAGTAATATTGCAAACGCATTATACATGATATGTCAATCACAGATCTAGAGGGAGAGAAAGAGATCGGATGACATAAGCGAAAAGAAAAAACCTTGACCTTTATCAACTAGAGATCTTTACCTTGCACTTGTTCTCCCCGCCAATTCTCTTTGCAGTCTACATTGAGAAAAGGATTTTCTTCAAATCAAAACAAATCGAAGAAAAGGGGTAAACTTGAGAAAAGGATACATTTGAAACATGATAATCATGCCATCATGATGAGTAATGTGTGTAAACATTCACACTTATGGCTAGGGATAATTCAAAAGAGGCGTGGCCTATTCTCACCTTAATCTATTGAACTCCACCATTTATGTCTTGCCTCTTTCCAACTGATGTCAATCCTTCTGCGTATAAATTGCGATACACGCGTCCCAGAAACCTCCATTTGGTTTATACCTTGCAAGTTCGTGCCACCTGCAGTAAACAAAAATTATTCCTATGCAAGGTGCACTGCAATTGGAGTACTTGCAATGTATTAACTTATAGGTTTTTTTTAATTTTTCGAAATTCTAATTTTTTGAAATTTGAATTATTCTAAAAATAAAACAGCAAAGTAAAAGCAAAATAATCCAAAGTTAACTCTTTTAAATAACTAACAGGTGATTTTTTTCATTATTATTTTAAATATTTGCTCTATATACAGATATTTTAAAAAGGAATTCTGGTCAATTATAGTTTTTTAATTAGGAGTTTTTTGTGTTTTGTCTTTGTTGTTAAGTCAATTTTTTTACAATAACTTAAACAAGAACTTAAAAATGTTTTTCTTCTAAAATATTAATCGGGTGAAAACAATCTGTGTCAATGGTTTATAAATCTGTATTTAATTTTTGTATTTTTTAAACAATTATTTTCGACTAACAACAAAACAATTAAAACACCAGATTTGAATTTTTTTCTCTATATTTCCCTAATTCAAAAAGCGCGCCATTTGCGAATTAGATTTTTTATTTTGTTCTATCTTTTTCTTTAAAGAATTTTTTTAAAATTTGTTGTTTTATTGCTAAGTAACTTTATTTTATAACTATTATCTTATCAATCAAAACGTAAAAGATAAGCGGTTGTCTTATGTGTACATATGTACTTTTGTGTATATAAAAAATGATGTAACGTCATCTGTGTATGGCTTCACTCGGCTCTCCGCCCGAAAATGGGGGTGAGCTTGTGTGTGGGGAAAGCACTGCAGTTGCCAGTGCGGGAGAGGGAGAGAGGCGAAGTGAGAGAGAGAGAGAGAGAGAGAGAGAGAGAGAAGTGGAGAGACACGCATAGCCCGCGAGCGTGTTGCCGCGCGCGAGAAAGTCCAAACGTCCAAGGTATTTATGTTTGGTGGCGCGATAAGTTAAGCAAGAGAAGATCTCCTCAATTGATGATGAATCGTGACCCGGTGGAATCGGTGGACTGTGAGATGCCACTGCCCTCTCCATCTCGAGGTGAGAGCCAAGAGATCGATCGGGCATCGAGTTTGCCGGAGGAAGCATCCTCGGGTGAGGTGGAGATGGCGGCTCGTTCCTTGCCAGATGATGATGCTAGCCCGAATAACGCTTCGGGTGGTGCCCAGTCGACACCTTCGTTGATGTTGACTCCCGCTGCCAGTCCGTGCTCGTTGCAACTCAACCCACCCACACCCGTGATCAAGGAAGAGTCGGATAGTGAGTTGGCTCTCTCTGGTATCTCCACCGCCAGACATGAGAAGAGCCTTGGATTGCTCACCACCAAGTTTGTCTCGCTTCTTCAAGAATCTAAAAATGGTGTGCTCGATCTCAAACAGGTAAGCCATTGATTGATTCTTTCTACCTTTACCTTACTTTACACTTTGTTTTTCATTTATTCCATTTTATTCCTAAGCTATTTTTTTGGTTTTTCGCCCACTTAAAACATTACACAGTTTTATTAATATCTATCAATTTTTAATTTTTTTAATATATTTTGAAAAATAGAATAGATGTAACTGAAGTTTGTTGGTTTGTAATCCAAACAAACTTTTGTGTTTTAGAAAATCTTATACTTATTTGTAATCAAAACAATGCATTTCAAAACTACCTGTTAAGTTAAAGGTTTTTAGCACAAAACGAGAAAGGTTTTCACCTATTAATAAATTATAAACTAAAAATCCGATTGGTCACACTTTATGGGGCTAAAATATTTGCTGTGATGATCAAATTTGCAACTTGACAAAGAGTTTGCTAACACCAGGTTTTATCATGCCAATGAAGTTACGATAGAAATATCTTAAAACAAACAAAACTATAATGAATGAAATGGTAGAGGAATAGTATCGATATGTAAAAATGTGACTAATTGGAATGATGAATATAGGCGGCGGACATGCTGGAGGTACGTCAGAAGCGTCGCATCTACGACATCACCAACGTGCTGGAAGGAATCGGACTGATCGAGAAGAAGTCGAAAAACTCGATCCAATGGCTAGGCGGGGGACCTGGGTGCAACACTCGCGAGGTCACTGATCGACTCTTTGCACTTAAAGACGAGCTCGAAGTGATGGACAACAAGGAGATTCTACTGGATGAACATCTCAACTGGAGCCGTCAGTCACTGAAGAACATGATGGACGAACAGATGCGCACCAAACGCTACTCCTATGTCTCACACGAGGCACTTCGCAAAGTGAGCCCCGACCAAAATACCCTGGTTATTCAAACTCTACCCGGTTCCACTCTGCACGTCGAGACCGTGATTCGCATGAATGATGATGACGAACACGAGTTGGATAGCCATCTGGACGATCCACTACCGGATTTACACTTGAAACGTACTCGAGAAGATCCTCAACTTGAAGAGATTCTCTTCCGCGATGAGCAAGATCAACAAGAGTTTTCCAAGTCTCTCAAGAAGATCCGCTTGATGCGTCAACAGGTAGGCTTTCCTAATCTATTCAATTGCAATCCATATCTGATTCGATTGGAATCTAAACCCTAATCAATTCCAATTTGATTAGAATCTATACTCTATTCAATTGCAATCCATATCTGATTCGATTGGAATCTAAACGCTAATCAATTCCAATTAGATAAGAATCTATAGTTAATTCAATTGCAATTCATATCCGAATCGATTAGTAACGAATGTATGTTTTGATCTGCTTTCTAGGGTCGATGCAATCGAATACACCTAATCTCGCCGAATGGGCCCGCAACGGTATTAGTGGTAAACCCGAACCGTGAATTGGATGGGGAGAGTGAAGGAGGAGAGCAAGTTGAGCTGGATGATCTGTCGCAAGGGGTGGCGGCACTACCATTCTACAAGCGCAACAAGTATCAACTGTTGAAGAGGTTGATCGACACTCAACGCCAACAGCAAACGGCTATGTTGGAGGCCAAACATCGAGAGATGCTTGAACGCGAGAAGGAGTTGGAAGAGATTAGGTTGCGTGAAGAGGCTTCCTCTGCCGAGGCTAAGGTGGACAATGAGCACAATGGTGGTGAGGTGGCAGCCAAGCCAGAGAAATCGAAACGAGCCAAGAAGAAGACACCTGCTTCCATGTTACCTTCACGTCATCTCTCACCTAGACGAGCCGCACAGCATCATCTCTTTGTGCCCTCCGCTAGAACCAAAGCTAGTCGCACACCACACAATCCTTTGGTAGGCCCACTTCATATCTTTTTCCATTCTTATTCATATCTGTTCTTATTTGAATTTAAATGTGTTTCAACTCAAATTCATATCTGATTTGATTTGAATTTATATTTGTTTCTATTCCTATTCATATCTAATTGGATTTGAATTAATATCTGATTGGATTCAAATTTATATCAGATTCGATTTGAATTTGATTATATTAGAAATGAAAATCAATATGGTTAGTATGTAATAATTGATTGAAATCTTAATTTGTATTTGCAGGCACAAGCGGAGGTTGCAAGCGAGCCAGTGCAAACACGAAGACGAAAGAACTCGTTGAAAGAATCGAGCACCGCGAAACCGAGTGAAGAAGTGGTGGCAAAGAATGGTCGGGAAGAAGAAGGAGAAGAGGAACAGGAAGAAGTGGTCAAGGTCAAAGTGGAGGATGAGTTGGAGGAGAATGCTAATCCGGTGGCGAGCACAAGCCAACCTAGTTCAATGCCAACACTGCCTTCTACTTCTACGGCATCTTGTGGAAGCAAGTCGAAAAAGACCAGTGGTGAGGTAGAAGGTGAAGCTATGATGAGTGAAGGTGTGCCAGTGGCAAGTGGCACTAGTAGTAGTAGTAGTAGTCAGCCAATGGCAATAGGGGAACCAGTTCGAATTCCACTGGCACAGATGCAAATCAAGCTTGACATCGATGATCTGATGATAGCCGACTCGGCACTGCCCTTCTACCGTCTCTCACCGCCTGCCTCTACCCAAGATTATCGATTCAATCTGGCACATAACGAAGGTATTTCCGATCTCTTCTTCTAATTCTTCTACTCTCACACACACACACTTCTACTCGATTATCGGTTTAATCAGAATGTCTCTGGTCAATCTAGTGTTATTATTTGCACATGTTTACCATTCTTTCTAATACTCTTCTAAAGTGTGTCTATTAATTAATTTCCTTTAATCTTCAAATGTTACAATCTCTCTTTCCTTTCTTTCTTCATCCACCTTTATTTTTTCCATTTATACATCTATTTTTTGTTAACTAATTTTGTCTTTTTCCTTGCTCTTCTTTACAATTAAAAAATTAATTATGAGTTATGAACAAATTGTTTAAGTTTATTTATTTATATTTGGTAATTGGGTTATTTGGATTATTACCAAAGAAGAATCAATAAGTGTAGTTGAATCATAGATGGCGCCATAAGGTTCCCCCCCAAAAAAATGGTTTTCTGAATTTTAAAAACTTGAAACAAACGTAAATCAATTGATAAAGTTTATCTAACTTAATTGCCCTAAAATTTTGTATAATTAAACTAATCACAGAATATTAATCAAATTAATTATAAATATATAAATAAATAAAGATAATTTTGGTTGGAAAAGCCAAAATAATTAGTAGACTTGAGTAGATTAGATTTGAAGTGGAAAAGATGGCAGAGCAAAGAAGGTATCGTGATAATAGATTAATCCAAGACCCGGAAGTAAGTGCCAGTTCGGACCGACCAGGCATGATAATCGGTTATATGCCAATCGATGCACCCATTCGCAATCGAGATGATGAGTTGATTCAAGATGCTCAAGTCAGTTCCTCTTCAGACATTCCACCTCCAACACTAATTCCCCTTCGATACGGATTTCGACTCACACCAACTCAAAATGTATGTTTCTATTCACCAGATCTCTCTCTCTCACTCCTTTCTCTCTCTCTCTCTCTCTCTCTCTCTCTCTTTCTCTCTATCACCCGCCTCTTTCTATCTCTCTCTCTCTCTCTTTCACTCCATTTCGCTCTCTCACGCTAACATTAGCCTTTCTCTCTATCACCCACCTTTCTCTCTCTCTCACTTGATTTATGCTATAATTGAATATTGTTTAGAATATATGTCCGACTTGGTTCTTTGGATGGAACTGGCAGTGGCACTCAACGGGAATAACTGACCAAAGAAGAATAATATCTCATGAAGAATACGGAAGACGAATGGATATAGCGCCATTTTTAACTTATGTAGAAGCGAGAAATATGTATCGTTGGGAACTTAAAGGTTACTTGCGCTATTCCAACCCACGAGGTTTTACCGAAGACTTTCCACTTTATCGCTCAATACCGGTTATCTACGTTGGAAACCTCGATTATGATGAAGCAATGGGGCTGGAGGTACTTGTCAAATACACACTAAACCCTCTAACTTACGCCTTGTTGCTAAGCCAAAATAGATCCAATTCTATTTGTGCCTTATTCTATACATATCTAATCTAATCAACAAATAACTAACTAATTAAGCCAATCTAATTCAACTATCTCTACTAACATGAACAGTACATTTAGCTATTCTAAAGAAAACCAATTGATCTGTTCTAATTTAATTTGATCTATTTAATAGAATTGCCGGCTTTTACCTCCAGAGATGCTTGAACCTGATTTTGACGCTCGAAGACGTGAAGCACAGCGGCAACAGGTAAAATGTTGATTACTATTCTCAAGGATTGTCCATTGAATTATGTCACTCAAAAGTGACTATTTGCAGTGGCAAAAACACTGTTCAATCAAAAAGTATAAGATCATTAACGAGCACCACAAATCACCACACGACAATTCACCACACGACAAATTATCACTATGAAATTTTGCCATAATCACATTTCACCACTATTTGTTGATCTGCATTTAATTAGGTTAGGTTAGGTTCCTAAAAAGTTGGCTTTAAACGGCCCTATGAAAGATAGACTTACTTAGGTTAGTGATGACAAACTTGAATCAGCCCTAGGGCCCGCCCTATGAAAGATTTAATTTCATTAATTAGATGAACCATAAGAGATTTATGGTGTGATGAATTGTGATGGAAATCCTAACCACCATGTCTCACATATTAAATATTTGACAGGTTATACCCGAATGGGTAAATCCGTCCAGCTCGAATGGTAGTGGAATTCGTGTGTCAATCAACGACCATCGCTTGCCAAGTGATGCTTCCCTAGAGAGATTTGTAAGAAGAGCCATCTTTAAACCGTTTGATTTGAGCTTGATTCCACTTGTGGACCGTCCCCGTTATAGGATTGTCAACTTGCCCCAAGAAAGAGCTTTATCCTCATTGGAGCGGCATCAGATCAATCAATTTTTTGAACAATTCACCGTCTTCTCCTGGTATTGTCAATCCAACACACGATACTGCCATCCCCTAATTCGTTCTACTATTCCTTACGCAATAGCATGGATTAACCAACCTTAGACAATTCGACAGATAGACACATAGAGAATCAAGTATTTTACATACATATTAAAGCTTTTGATACTTGATACTTGATAATAGAACAATTTGTTCACTCAGTATTTCAATTTTTACTACTGAGAATAGTTTTGTGTCATACTTTTTCCGTAGTTTTTACTCATCAGACTGCTTTACGCTAAGTTTAGGCATAATGTTTCTAAAGCACTGTGAAAATTGTTTCCATTGAATTATCGTTCACTAATTCCACTGGTATAACTAGTACAGAATATAAATAACACAACATAATGGAAAAAGAAAGAATGATTATAATAGTTCGAAGGTGCACATGTACACACTACCTATAGAGAGAGAGAAAAAAAAGTCAAAAAATTGAATAGATTAGAAGAGAGAGAGAGAGAGAGAGAGAGAGAGAGTAATTGACTGAAGCTTTGTGCATCTTGTGTTATCACTGTGAAGCATCGAAACCAATAATAATTGGAGAGAGAGAGAGAGAAAGGCTTAAGTGGTGCCTATACTATACCTTGATGATGGTGATCAAAGTGACGGCCTTGATTGTCATCAGAGAGAGAGAGAGAGAGAGAGAGAGAGAGAGATGTATATGTGAGTCTTTTTTTAATGACTGAATGCTACCTTGGGTGACAATGCTAACTTAGCGTATGTCGGAATGTATTAGGTGTTGAGCTGGGTAAGACCAATGCTACTACCAGATTTATTATGACTGAAAGGGAGAGAGAGAGAGAGAGAGAGAGAGAGAGAGAGAAGATGCAATCGATGGGATGACAGTGGTGGAAAACTTGCAAACACAGATTCAGACACACTCACACGTGGAAATGGTTTTTATTATTCTATTCTAATTTATGACTTTGCATAAGCATTAGACACATCTTTAAATTTGTCATGTCTTTGTTCTATTCAAGTATCATCATTACGTCATGTAAAGTGTTTCATCATCAATATTGCATTGCAGACAAACTAGAAAACCGTGTGTGAAACTGAAATTGTCCCATAATCACTTTTTAGGTGGGATAATTATTTTGTAATTTTGACGTAAAACTTGGAAAGATTTTTATCCCCTTTAAATGGTCGAATATATAAATAGTGAATAGATTGAGATTATATACTTAATCAAGTCAGTCCCAAACCAACCAACCAAAATGCATCTAGTCTTTCTAGTCTCTTTTGTTCTCATCATGTTTACATCTTCGGTTCATTCCAAAAGTGAGTTTAGGATGAAATATATCAAGTTATCTACCCAATATCTAATCAATATATTGTTGTGCCTATAGGAAAGTGTGGCATTGAATCGGCATCGAATCCGCGATTTCCGTGGCATGTTTCACTACAAAATCTGCTGGCAGCAAACCTATGGGATCATTATTGCTCGGGAAGCGTACTGAACGATCGATGGATTATCACCGCTGCACACTGTGTCTATGATATGTAAGTGCAATTCAATATGGTATTGTTTTCTATATCTAATGTTTCGAACATCTATAGCAAAAATCTGTCCAAACACCGAGTTCTGGTTGGGGTTTACAATATGAGCAACTCGAAAGAGCCTCACCGGCAAAGTCTTTCCATTGCACGAATAGTGACTCATCCTGGTTTTAGCTACCACAAGTCAATCAACGATATAGCTCTGGTCAAGCTCAAAAAGCCCATTCGAAATGCCACCTATATTTGTCGTCCCACTTCGGGTGCCACTTCCGTTAATGTTAGTATCCGTCTTATTGACCTCTGTCTTTTTATTCTACATTCCAGTTATTTCCAATAGGCGCCGCCGTATGTGAGATACATTGGATTAGGTTTGGTTATAGGTTTGCATAGTCTTAGTACGTGAGATTAACTGGTTTAGGCATGTAAGATTCACTGAGTTAGGTTTATTTAGGTGTCGCCGTTTTTTACCGTTTTAGCGCTGTCTTTCTCTTGTTGTAAAAATATATATTTTGTTGCAGAAAGCTCTCATGACCGGATGGGGCGTGGTCGAAGATGAAGACGGTGACTATGTGGAACCGGAAGTTCCCAATCGTCGCTGGGTGCGAACTATGAATTTTCAACGTTGCAAGCGATACTACCGCAAGGCAACTAAAAGTAACTAGCAATCGTAGACCACTTTTCTCTAATATTCTAAGGTTTCTCTCTCTCTCTTTCTTTCTTTTCCATTAGATACGGTATGTGCAGGATGGATGGTTCATGTAAGTTAGTGGGTGAGAAGGTTGGTTGGAATGTTTGTAAGGACACTTGGCAAATAGGTTTGCGATGGCGACAGTGGAGGTCCACTTCAGTACAAACAAAATGGCCAGTGGCATCTTTTGGGTATTCTTTCCTAGTAAGTTCAACTCAAACAATAGTGAACAACTCAACTAATGCTTCACATTTTTTACTTGAATTTCTAGCAACAGTTACTGTGGTTACTACGGCAGCGTTTACACCAAGGTTACAAACTACGTCAACTTTATCCAAAGTTATGTTACCAACAAAAAGAAAACATTTAGGAAAAATCAAAACATAATTAGAAAACCAAAATCAAAATTTAAAATGAAAGCATCTCTAACAAATTGAATCATTAGCAAAAGGTGTTAATGAACGCCAACATATTTTAATGATTTTGTTATTGATATATCTAATATTGATTTTTGTTGTAATGCATTCCATTTTGAAGTTCATAATCATCATTTGAATTCAAACCTACTATATGACTAATCATGCTTTTGCTAGTTTTTCTAACTCTTCTTGGTTTAAACTTTCATCAACTTGTGATTGCCAATGTGAAAGGTACAAAATTATTAAATTTTCAAACATAAGGGAATTTTTGTTTTGCAACTTACTCATGTGCTATTAGTGTATATGATTCTGGTTTATGTTAGAATGACAGTTTATGATAACGTTTGAATGATTCTAATCGTTTTATCGAAACACAAGAAGATTGCGGAACTTTGCCTGGAGAGTTGAATGGCTTTAATCTAGTTCCATGGCAAGCTTCGTTCCAGTGGAAGAGTTCCAAGAGACACTTTTGCAGTGGAGCTTTGATTTCATCCAAATGGATTGTTACTTCTGCCGGTTGTTTTCGTTCCTCTTATCGGTTGGTTGATTTCATTATCTACTTCTATCTAACTGATTCATTTTCACAGTCCGCCCGTCACCGAATCTCAGATAGAAGTTCTCCTCGGTGCGTACAATCTAACAAACCCAAACAAGACAATTCAAACCAATCAACCAGCGATGGCAATCAAACGTATCGTAGTGCACAATAACTTTGTCCCAGGTCACAACGACATTGCACTGGTGAAACTTGCCAAAGAGGTCAACATAAACCGAACATCGAATCTTAGAGCGATCTGTGTGGGATCCCAAACTAGTGAGGTAAACATGTGAAAAAACTTTAAGTGACATTATTGTAATGTAACCTATTGGAATCGATTCAACAGTCACCTTTGTTTGTGATTGCCACTGGATGGAATCATACTTCAAGTGGATCCAATAGGAATTCTATTTTACTAAAGCAACGAGTTAAGCTATTGCCAGTGAACCAGTGCAAAGAGAACTATCCGTTTAGTACCAAAAGTAAGCTACTATTTTAATCATTTTCAATTTTCTCTCTCTCTCTCTCTCTCTCGCTATCTTTGACTAACTTGTAAGTGCACTGTGTTGTGAGGATGTACTATTTTAATTTTTTCAACTCTCTCCCTCTCATTCACTCTCTCTCCCTCTCATTCACTCTCTCTCCCTCTCATTCAATCACTCTCTCTCTCTCTCTCTGACTAACTTGTAAGTGCACTGTGTTAAGGATGTACTATATTAATTCTTTTCAACTCTCTCTTTCTTATTCAATCTCTCTCTCTCTCTCTTTCTTATTCACCCTCTCTCTCTCTCTTTCTCTCTCTCTCTCTCTCTCATTCACTCTCTCTCTCTTTGACAAACTTGTTGAAAGAGCACCAGTGCGGCGAGTGGCAAATGGACTGTGTTGAGGATGTAGGAACTCCTCTGCAACACCTCAAGAAGTCTCGTTGGTATCTTCAAGCGATTGGACTTGCTTCAAGTCAATCCTGTGCCTTGAAACCAGCTATCTTCACTCGGGTCTCAAGTTACTATCGATTCATACGCAAATATGTTAACAATTGATTATTGTACCAAACTAAAACACTTAAATTGGAATTGAATTTTGGAGACAAGCAAATTAAATTTGACACCAAATAAAATGGAACATTTTGGCTCATATTGGAAGTTTGACAAGTGTACTTTGTATACAGTGGTCCCAATTAACCAAAAACCCACTCTGGTCAATTTTGAAAAGCAAAATACTACTAAGGTAAGTGAATCATTTTTATGAGTATTTATAAACTACTAACAACAAACATGCAAATAATGAAGTAAACTTTTTTGCGAAATCCATTGTTTTTAGGTCAATTGTGTGTGTGTGAAATATGATAGCCCGGAAATATGTGACAACTAACGCAAAGAGGGAGAGAGAGAGAGAGAAATATCAAAAAGTAACATATACCCTCACATAGGATTTTTGGCGGCATCACAAGTTGATTGACATTATTGAGTGTGAGTGAGAGAGAGAGAGAGAGAGAGAGAGAGAGAGAGAGAAGGCCATACTAGAGGCAACACCAAGTTGTCCTAATTTTATGGGGTATAGTAGTTGATAGGCAATGGAAACAGTAGTAGTTTTGATTAGATAACCAGACAGAAGGAGAGAGAAAACTCAAGGAAAGAGATATTTCCAAAACCATGACTTTATAGATTTGATGATAGCATAAAGAAAGAAAGAGTGAGAGAGGGAGAGAACCGGAAAAGTGAGAAGTAACTAGAAAAGGGGAGGGAGAGAGAGAGAAAGAAAGATCACCTCGACATTGGTTTCTACCGCTACTGTCATTGCCATTTAGTTGCCTTTAAGGATCATGACAGTTTAGTTTAGTATAATAATCGAGATAAATTGGAGTGTGAGGGAGAGAGAGAGAGAGAGAGAGAGATGAATGTTGCATTGATGTTATGTTTTTGTGTCTCTGTGTGTATGTGTGTGGCTATGCACGTTTGCACAGATAGATTTATATAAATAGACCTTCTACAGCTTTGTCACTTGGTGATGTGATTCATTGGATCAAGATCTTGATTGAGTTGTTCCGTTTCTATTGGTATTTGCGCAAATACGCATAGTGGAAGATACTTATCATTAACATCATAGGCAACATGAAGAATCTATCCAACTCGGTGTGGAAGATAGAGCTGGCTAATGGAGTGAAGATACCCATTCTAGGCCTTGGAACCTATAAAACTAATGGAGAAGAGGTGAAGAATGCTGTTCGGATGGCACTTGATATTGGTTATCGACACTTTGATACTGCCGATATATATCAGGTAACAATTACTCGGTAGTGTTCTCACTCTTCTCATTTGTTCTCTTTCCCATAGAACCTTGAGCCAATCGGCGAAGCTCTCTCCGAGGCTCTCTCTACCGGTCGAATCCACCGAAGCGATCTGTTCATCACTACCAAAGTGTGGCCTACCTATTATGGCATAGGTCGAGTGCAATCTTCAGTGCACCGAATGCTCAAACAAATACAACTCGACTATTTCGACCTAGTCTTACTCCACTGGCCAGTGGTGATGGCAGACTCGGATACCGAGCGATATCCGGTTGATGCCAAAACGGGTAAAATCGCCTTGTCAAAGCGAAGATTATCGGATATATGGCTCGATTTGGAGAAGGTGTACCAAGCGGGATTGTGTAGATCGATTGGCGTGTCCAACTTCAACTCGATTCAGTTGGAGAAGGTGATCAAAGTGGCCACGGTTCCACCGGTAATCAACCAAGTCGAGTGTCATCTCTACTTTGCACAGTTCAAACTGCAACAGTTCTGTGCTAAACATTCCGTTTTTCTCACTGCCTACTACCCTCTGGCTTCGGGAGGGCATCATCCCGGCGAGCATCCTAATCTTCTGCAAGATCCTAAGTTGGCCATCATTGCTGCCAAGTATCATAAAACACCCGCACAGGTAACTACACTTATACTAGACAGATGATGCTCCAGATAGTTAGGTTTATTGTTCCGGTTCATTTGCATAAGTTGAATGCACTCTACTGGTTAGGTTGGAATAGTTAGATAGGTAAACCAAACGAACCTGTAACCTCGACTTTGGGTTTAGGTTTGGTTAGGTTTGCATAGGTTTAGATGACGCTAGGCGTATCATCTCAATTTTGTTAACCTTAGTTGATGACTCATTCCTTTTTTGGTGGGAGTGGCAAATGCAGAGTAAAAGTGAGTGACAGTACGTTTTCTGTGTACTGTTCCTTACTCTACACAGTGCTTCGCCACTCCCACCAAATCGGAATGAGTGTGTGCTATGTTGATGACTCAGTATGTTGATTGCCCATGATGAATGCCCATTTAGGTTGCAATCAGATGGTTGCTGCAACGTGGCATCATCGCGATACCGAAGAGTGTTCATCGCGAGCGACAGGAGTGCAACTTTCGAGTGTTTGACTTTGAGATTAGCGATGAAGACTGCGAGACACTGGATCGAATGGA